>NWSH02000519.1:10281121-10297186 GCA_002382865.2 Heliothis virescens | reverse complement strand
CAATCGATTCGCGCGGTTGTTTGAAGCTTAGTCTCTGTTCCGTTTTTCTACTCATGTGCTTCTGGTAGCCATATTGGGTGAGATGGGTAATTAAATGGACAAACGGTCGCAAAGCGAATATCTCGGCCGAACACACAAAGCTAGAATGTATCCTGCTTTATCAAAATGCTTGGGGACGCTTTTTGCAGGTAACCTCACCAACAAAGTGCTGAACACACACGCAACACTTTTTGGTTTTATTCGTTGCTTATCACGGCAGAGATCACTGCAGAAAATATATATCGTCATCTAGTTTCATTTTATTTTTATTTCGCTTATATTTCACAAGAGGTTTTTTCATTTTCATTTTGGCAGCAATCTACCGAAGACAGACGAAAGTCGCTACTGGACCAACATTGGGCTATACCGAGTAAGGACAGAATGTCCATCGATCAAGGAAGCGAGGTGAGCTTCGAATAAATGACCAAAATCTTTTCCTGTCCTGAATGCAGTATCATTGGAATTTCTTGCTTATTTTACTCAGCACCAATATATTATCTCTTATCTCATATTTTAAATTATGTATGTTTTTTTATTCAAATCCTATGCTTCACATTTTAACATTGTTCACTGAATGCACGGTTCGTTCTTTTTACACTTCGACACACTACCTATAATGCATTGAATGTTCACAAAAATCCTGACTATGACTGTACATTTAGATACAATTCCTATTTTAATTCCAAGTGTACAGTTTACAATTTTGACATTGCATGGTATTGTCCCAGGTATCGTCAAGCGCGGAGGCGTGCAAGGACGAGAGCGTGGGCGGGCCGGCGGAGGCGGGCGCCGCGGCCGACGGCTCGGAAGCCGGCGACGCGCCCGACGACGACGCGCAGCACCTGGTCAAGCTGTCCTACCACGACTCCGGCATCGACATCCGCGACCCACTGCTGCATGTTACACCTGCTAACTCTAAGAAAGTAAGTTCAAAAACAAGTTTTTTTCTTTTTTATAATTCAATATATTGCACCCAAATCTGTACTTGAGAAGAAGAAGACCCATTTATGCGGCTTTCAGAATCACAGCCGTGGCTCGCAGTTCAACTGTTTTACTAACACAATACTAACTTTTATTATCTTTTTTACACAAACCAGCACATAATATTAACACTAATAAATTTCTAGGGCTCCCTCGTAGATTGCGATGAGTATTATCATGAGATAGACACGATATACGAGTCGACCGAGCTGGAGATACCCAAGTACGGTAGTAGTTGGCACCAGGACGCGGCGCACGCGCTGCAATGTTTCGTAGTACTGCATAGGAACGCAGACGCGCGATCCGATTCCGTGTACTCGTCGTGCGATGAGGTGAGGCGCTGGCTTCGTACTACATGTTCCTTCGTGACGTAGTAGACTGGATACTTCATCGTGACGTCATAACTTTCGGATTCTTTCGGTCGTTTGTCGTACTGGATATTGGTCTTCTTTCTGCACCTTCTTTCGTTAGAGCACTTTGCACAGCTGTCCGTGGATGTTTATTTTTTTGGGTTTGTGGTTGAGAATATTTCGAATACTTCTTTTGTGTAACTCTAATTTGTTTCTTTGTAATGGATCTTAAAAGATTTAAGTCAAACAAGTGTAAATGTGTAAGTGTGTCTTGCGAAAAACTAGTCACATCTGGAAAAGTTTCATGTTGAAATAAAAAAAGTCCCCAAGAATGACCCTTGTCTTGGCTATGTATTTGAACCAATGAAATGATATCAAACAAGCAAAGATAGTGGGGGCAAAAACATGGGTCTCAGCTTATGTGTGTTGATGGTCGTGTAAGTTGATCCCTGTGTGTAGGTGTACAGCGACGCGGACATCGTGCTGTCGGCGGAGTGGGTGCCGCCGGTGTGCCTGGCGCGGGGCGAGCCGCCGCTGTCGGCGCCGCCGCACAGCGACGCCGAGCGCGCGCGCAAGCCCGCCGCCGTGTCCTTCTCGCGCGACGCCGCGCCCGCGCCCAAGGACGACGCCAAGCCCGACAAGAAGAATAAGGCAAGTATCGCCACCTCCAAATTTAATCGCCGGAAACTCAAGTACGCGCATGTGGCAACACCCCCTCGTGAACCACCGTCATCCTATGATACTTAAAAATGGATTCTGCGCAGGAACAGTTTTCCTATTTATAAGGGGTGATTCCGTACTTCACCATCAGTCGTCTTTTACAAGCAAGCTATCTTCTTCAATTTAGCAAATACACCAATTTCTTATTAAAATATCTAAGAATCTCGATCTCTCTTTCCGGAAAAGCCAGAATTACGAAGTTCAAGTCTGTATTTAACTCACTTTGTAACCACTCTTGTTCTTCTATAACCAGATGCTGAAGCGTCTGTCGTACCCGCTGTCGTGGGTGGAGGGGCTGACGGGCGAGGCCGCGCAGGGCTCGCACAGCGAGTCGCTGCCCGCCTCCGCCGACAGCCACAACACCAGCGTCTTCTCCAAGGTCTTCAACAGGTACGACCCCCCCTCAACTGCCCACACAACGACCCTTGAACATTATGTCTACATCAGTGGCCAGATATGACACAACAAACATGATGACTAGGTTAACGGCTGCCGCAGATTTGGCGATGCGCACCGCGGTTCTATTATCGACATTATCCTCATGAGAAAAAACCTAAAATCAATTAACACAACTTTCACATGCCGACGTTCTTCATATCACAGACTGTAATGTCGATAGTAGTTTGACAGTAAAATGCTCTTCCATGCGCTTCGCCACAACTGCTGGCCCTAAGATGGATCAAGCACTTCCAGCCGAGTTGTTGGTTCATTTATTATACTTACATTCATTGAATTTTATTTCCTAACTTATTGCAGATCACTGTTAATTTTGTAAAAAGTCGACGTAAAAACCTGTCGCACATAGAAATAATTCAATTGTATCCTTCTATGTACTTCACTCCTGGTCTTTGAAAATAACTTCTATAGTGCTTTACTGGCTTTCGTCACACGCTGGAGTTGAGTTAGACAGTGTATTTTAAGGTATAGGCTTTATTTTTATCGTATTTTCATTGAGGGCAATATTAGCCAATCAAAGGCTCGAAAAACTCACAACAGTAGCTTTAATGAATTATCAGATATTTCAGATCACACAAATAAATAAGTGTCACATCTTCACAGTATTTAGTACTTAAAGATTATATCCACGTGTCGCTCACAAAGTACTCAAAATGTTGGTCTACATAAATAAGATCGTGGTACAGTTTGTCGGTGGCATTCATCACTTTAAGACTTTTTTGATAGTATCTAGCAAACATGGCAATTAAACCTTTGTACTTATATGATGATTATTTTACGACCTGCGTGATAATACAACTGTGTGTTCCGTACTGTTTACGATATTTGCACTGGCAGTTGTAATCGCTACCGACAACAATAAACCGATGCCACGAACATGCGACACACATATACACATGCTGGAACTAAATCAATTAATATTGCAATCGTCAATTTTTGTTTTGCTACCGTGGATGCTTACCGGGACGTACCGAATGACTCGACTCCGCTATATTCATTGACCGCTAGCTCGCCAATGAACCTAGTGGAGTTCGGTACCGGTTTGTTCCTGAGTAAGACCCCGTCTGAAGAGGCGCCCCAGGACGTGTTTTCTACTTCGGGGTACGTGACGTCACGTTCCGCTGCAAGTGTCGATGTGCCCGATTGTAATGTGTTGCCTTTGACGAACTATAGACCACAGCGCCATATGTTATAGCCTTGTGCTATGCTAACCTTAGTATTTTGACTTGGCTTTGCTTTTTATTCGTGATTATGTGTATAAGTTCTCGTTTTTTAGATAAATCATATATTAAAGCAAATAATTGATTCTATGCTACGCACAAATCTATTGTAACCGTATTTCAGTAAATATATGTGCGTTGCGATAACATAGCAAACGATAAACATCATTTGTTATTCTCATTGACTTCTAAATAGCTTATAAATGTCAATGTATGTCTTACAGATAACGCGTTTGATATATGTGTGAAACTTACCGCGGTAGGTACCGACTAGCTAGCTATATGGGATTTAGCAATGAGTCAAAGTATTAAGGCGTTTGTTATGACGCCGTGGTCTCACTGTCTGGCCTTTTATTCGTTATCTATCACTCTTCTAGGCATATCCACCGGCATAAATGTGTTTGTTTTTTATTTATATTCTGTCTTGTCAGGCGGTAATTTTCAAATGTATTTAGTGTAAAACAGCCAATACATTACATTATAGAGTATGATTTCGATAAACTTTCATATTAAATTTTTTATGAAAATATTATTATTAATCGCTTGGCTGTTTCATTCTATAATGTCACAATCTGTTGTTCTCTATTAAAGCTAAAGAGCATGATGTATATGTGTTAGGTACTTAGCCTTCATTTCCCAGATAGAACCTATAGCGTTATACTCTGTGTCATGTCACCCTCATTTCTAGGAATATGATGTTCTAGGTTCACCTACACTCCATCACTTTCTATTACCGGCACCCTTTCATATGTATTATGTACTGTTTTGGCATGTTTAGCTTAAGACGTCTTCCATAAGGCGTGCCTTGCGTGTCTCCAATTTGCTATTGGATTACTCTGAAGTCTGGAATAATCATGAGTTTTGATTTTTGCAGGTGCAGGATATATTAATATTCCGTTTTTTTTTCTTTCTCTAACCTAAATTAAAAATAATGTGGACTATAAATAAGGACATTTTTCTTTTTGACTACCGTATTATAATGGTGAATGAGTGTAAAACCATCACACAAATATATTTAATACAGTGGCATCAACTTTATAAAGCGCCTACGTCATTGTGCGATTAACGGAAGCACGCGGTGCTAATACTCCCAAAGAGCCAAAAGTATATGTTCTATGTGCCAGTGACAAGAAGTTAGAGTCGTTATCTAAAGGAGGTTGTATGTGTAGACGCAGCTCGCTGGGCGGGTTCGGGCGGTCCCACACCAAGTCGACGTCCAGCAGCGGCAGCGCCCCGCCCCCGCGCCTCGACTACCGCAGCATGGTGTCCGTCGACGACATGCCTGATCTCTTCGCATCTTTTGATAGTACGTACACTCGTTGCTTTGCTTATTATTAGCGATCTTTCCACGGTTTTTTCATTCGCATCCCGAGGTAACTACTAGCCAAATGTGGCCTTTATGATATTGTGATGTACTCGTATTACTGTCAAGTTTCATCTGTGTTTTTCAATAGTTTTTGCGTGAAAGAGGAACAAAACATAAAAACTTCGCGCTTATATCTAGTATTAGTAAGGATTTCTGATTAGGTTGACAGGTCAAAAGTATGCCAATCTAAGTATTTATTGCATAGATTGTAGACGGATGGAACTTCTAGATTGTTCTCCCAAATCACCCATCAACTGTAAATGACGCAAATTCTATATCTCTGATTCTAATCGATTTGGAGTTCAAAAGGAGTTCATTACCTTACATTATAATCTATAGAGATCTCTCGTGACGTTTATAACGTACTAATGTAATCATTACGTGTATATAAATTGATGCCTTATCTAACTGGCAATAAAAGAGTTAGTCTCGTGTCAACAATATAAAGCCTGATTAACCTTGTGCCCTGAATAACGATAATAACACAAAGAAATCACTTGTACTACTATTGCTTGGACAAAGGGCGGATATTGGACTTTGGGACATTGTCTGTGAAACAGATCCATATCCTGCCCTATTGCCAAAAATCTGGTTCATTTGTTGTGTAAATGTAGTAAAAAAGATCCCATAGAAATGTATCCTAATTAATCCTAAAGTAATCCAAATCATTTACGATAAAAATTTTCGGATCACAACTTTTTCTACTGCAAATTATTCTCTGATCTGAAGGTTTTACTTTTAGTTGAATAAAATACGATTTTTTTTTCTAAATCCAGCAACTTAACATATTCCGTTCATCTATCAGAACTAATCCCACGACCGGCGCGACCCAGTGACGACCCGCCGCTGTACCTGCGCCTGCGCATGGGCAAGCCGATCGGCCGCCCGCTGCCGCGCACCACTCCGCTGATGTCATACGGCCGCAAGCGCATGAAGCCCGAGTACTGGTTCGGTGTGCCTAGGAACAGGCAAGTATCTTATACCTCTATGGAGGAGTTCCCATTCAATTGTAAATTGTAGTACGATGTTTGGTTCCTAGCTGTTTGTATTATATCTTTTCCAAGAAATCTGTACACTGTAATAAAAATGTTAAGTCTAACCTACCATCCTGTATGAGAACAGCTTCATTCAAAGAAACCAGGACGCTTATAGGGCTTACTGAAAAGTCGCTTTAACATTTTGGTACATTTGTGACATGAAGCTTTGCTCAGTAGCCTAATGTGCAGAGATAGGAAATGATCAAGTAATTACATTGCTCTTGCTCTTATAACCTGAGAAGATAGTATTTTATTTTGTAAATAAAATGAGTATTTAATAAGTAATACGTTGTGGTAGGGTGGACGACCTGTTCAAGTTCCTGACGCACTGGGTGCCGGACCGGTACGGGCCGCTGGGCGACGTCACCGCGCACGGCTACGAACTCATCGACAGCGACACCGAGTGGGACGACGACGACGCTAAACCTGGACAGAAGGTACACTCCAGCTATGTCGTGGTCATAACTCTGTAGTTGATAGGAATTATCAGTCCCAAACATGTCCTGTGAAAATCTTAAATTATGATCTCGTTTAGTCAGACAAATATTGACAGAAAATCCACACGTTACATGTGATGAATCTCTTAGTATATGAGATGAGGCTGATCGTCAACTCCGGGCAGAACAAAGGTTGCACACCTTTTTGTTTACACTAAAACGCCTCCCATTTAATTAATAGGCATTCTATATATCACTCTTCATACAAACATTTATCTCGTCTCCTGTCATCACTCATTAAGATAAGAATTTTCCGAGCATATTTATGATGGTATTTTGTGTTAATTTCCTATGTTTTAATGACTAATTGGTTGTAGGACGAGCGGACCGGCAGCACGGGCGATGTGTCCGACCTGACGCGCGAGTCCTGGGAGGTGAGTCGTCTATACTCATTCCAACACATTTGTTCCTACATTACATTTTTTGAACACCGTTTTATTACTAACTAACGCTTTTTATACACCGTTTATCAACGACAATGCATCTCACATCCCTCATTACAGTACACATTGAACATGGATGTTTTATATTACAATGTACCTTTATTCGAATCCTTTTTTGGCACAAATTATTATATGTAAAGATGTAATTTACATAGGAGACGCCTTAACGGCGTTAGCACGAGACAAACAGAATATTTATGATGTTCCTTATAGGTAGACGTAAAATACGTTGTTTGTAAGAAGTTATGGTGACGCTGCAGAAACGTGTTAACTGTTACTAATAATAACTTCTGCAGCCGATCACGTAGACGGGCTAAAATGTGTGTGCCTTTAAAGATCGATTAGACTTGAAATACGATTGCCAAATTACACTCAGTAAGGTAATGAACGCTCATTAGTTCCAGTCAAGTAGTATCCTTGCTCAAGGTTCGTTATGCAACAGGTATTTACATGTGCCATGTTTGCCCGTCACTCTCGCGATAAGAATGAGTGCGCAGTGCGAACTAACTTACTTACATCTACCTATCAGTCACAGCCCCACATGGCAGATAATGTGAAAAAATGTTTTTGTTTTTATTGTTTTATCTAATTCTTTATGGCCGTTGAGCTGGTAATATATTAATGTTGGCATCGTTATTTACTCAAGTCTGCACCTACAGTTTTAGATAAAGGCTGCAATTAGATAAACTTATCAATAACATGAAAATGACACAAGTATTCTTACATGTTTAATTAACATCAATTAATATAATGTAGTTCTTTGTGGGTATTAGACACTTAAGACAATATGACACTGGCATACGATACAAGGTTACCACATACATATAAGCACTAATATTGACAATGCGCGTAGCTGCTGAAGGCGCCGTACGTGAAAATATATTCGATAATGAAGAGCCAGGCCGAGGCGCTGGGCGACTCGCTCGGCGAGGAGCCGCGCCAGGAGGTACCGCTGCGAGGGCTGAACATGACCACGTCATACCTCACACCTTACAAAGTCACAGTCACCTGCTGTAACATAAATCCGAGAAGTTCCGAGTAAAATGTCCAAAAGACACTTCCATAAATCCTAATAGAGCAATTGTGAGTCATCATCGACCTTGTTTATTGTCTCAGTATTGGACAAATGCTCTTCCCATACACCGAAGAGAATAGTAAATAATTGTCATATTATTTAGCATTGGTAACGGTATACCA
This sequence comes from Heliothis virescens, assembly GCA_002382865.2. NCBI lineage: Eukaryota > Metazoa > Arthropoda > Insecta > Lepidoptera > Noctuidae > Heliothis > Heliothis virescens. The sequence goes on along the minus strand of NWSH02000519.1, from coordinate 10,288,880 downwards.
AAATTCTATATTTAGACAGTTTCGGGAAACTGCTAGAGTAAATATCCTAATTTACCTCCATTGTGCACGTTAGACGTGAGCCTTGACCCACCATGAGCTTGTTCGAGAACGATGCATTCGTTACATCATGTCTCTCGGTATTTAGGCAGGTGACATTCATTTTAAAGTCCACATACATGAACCGTACGAAGTCATGTTCAGCCTGTGTATATACCTCGTAGTGCGATTGTCAAGCACTTATTAGTGAAATGTTAGCACTGCCCTTAGATTGCATCCAATACTATTAGCAACCTGTCCAGAATGATTTTACTATACTATACTGTTCTAGGCTAGATATATGTTAGTATGCACATTAGCTCATAGCTGTGTACGTTCTCATTTGTATACTGTTTAGGGTAATGCACTTTATATTTAAGGCTCAATAGTTTCTTGCAAAATAACTCTCGTCTCATTATAATTAAGGTATATGCAAAAAAATAAACGCACTTGATACTAAAGAGTACTTGAATTGCTCGTTTACAGTTCTAAATGTAAAAATATGCATTATATCAGAACCTACAATTTATTAACATTGAACATGAAATGGCAAGCGCATGAAAATTGGCATGTTACTAAAACTGAAAAGGAGTTAGAATGTATGTTCATATCCAGTATATGTATATGTTCATATGTATATGCAAGATTAGCTGTTACATAACATGTGTAATGATGTTAGTAGAACACACAGGTTATGGTTACGTTACAATGGACGCTGAACAATGGCCGCACGACTGGACGCTGTGTTATCTTCCCTCGCTAGCCTATTTATGTAGTATTTTGAAAAATTGTAGCTCATTAGTTGTGCCAGAACTGCCCATCAAATTACACTCGTATTTTCCTAGTATTTAATTAAATCAAGCCATTGTTTTAGGCGCTCCTTTGGTTCTTTGAAATTATTAGCAGCAATATCTCAACAGATAACACCATATTTATGTACGTCAATAACACATTGTGTTCAGGTGTTGAAAATTAATGCCTAGTAAACAACAGTATGTACAGAATGTGTTTATTTGCAAGTTTCTTGTAATGTAATAGAAAAATGCGTACAAGAACGGCTCATTTGCATTGTAGTGCGTCAAGCCGCGGTCGCCGGCCGGCCGGCGGCGTGGCGTATTGTTGACGCGCGTGTCCGCCGCACTACAAACTGCGTGCTTACCAGCGCCTGGCCCTCTTACATTATTCATAACCGGCATACAGCTTCATACATACATAATTAGAGACTGTGTCTCGATGATACTGACACTATTTCCAATGAATTTACAATATATCTGAGGATTGTTATTCACTGTGGCTGGCCACGATATGCCATACCTTGATTATACGGGCACAATCGTGTTTTTACTCTGTAAGGATGATGAAATGATTAGTAAAAAAAAAATCTCAACTCATGATATAGCAAGAAGTGCAAGGTAAAAAGTTTAAACAACAACCTTTGCAATCTTACAAAAATTACAATATTCTATGGTATAATTGTCAAGTCATTACATATTTGACAGTTTATTTCAAAATATCAGTGATTTTTCAAGAAGAATTACAAAACATCCCAATGGAATTAAACGTAAGCTTGCCGAGATAAAATTCTTGCAAAGCGTATACATTAATTATAATTCAAAATATGGTTTCCTTCTAAATTCGTACAATTGATCATGTCCCGCCTTCGCTCTACATATCTATTGAAACTTGTCAAAGTGATGGATATTTCCCTGAATACAATTTAAAATTAATTAGTTATTTTAAAAGATATTATTGGAATTGCAAATGTGTCATAAATGCGAAATGGAATATTTCGAAATCGATTAAAAAATGGTAGTTACGCTATCGCTCTTAATTGGTAAATAATGAGTCTGGTCTGGGTGTTGTGAGTACTGAGCCAAGTTTAAGAGAACGACAAGTAGGGCATAAAAGATAACAATTGCAAGGTTACACAGGACCTTTATTATATTGTACATCAACTATTTTTAATTAAACGTAAGTAAAATTTAACCTTTTGAGGTTGATAGTAGCTACGTAACACAGTACGAACGAGATTATCCAATTGTGTTGAGCGCTGTCCTCGTGATGGATAACTGCAGGGATATTCCACAAACGCACATAAAGACTCAATTGAAACTAACCAATTACTTAATGCTGGACAACCGGAACGGTATTAACCCATTTTGGTACGAATCCTCGACAATTTACAGATTGTTACGATACATCACATTGTTCACAAAATAATTGTGGGGAGCCTGTACGCTTGTTTTGATCGCGTGTGTAATAGCACTAAACAGACAATTTAATTCGACTTTAGCCGTTCCGTATTGTACTGAATTGTAACAATCAGATCTTTTCTGACAGATGTTTCATCACGTATCAAGCCAAATTCTCGCCTCAAATCTGACCAAAGTATTGCACAACATAGCCATCCCCTATTTCTTATTAATATTTTATTTAATTATTTTTAATAATTATTATTATTTTATTAGCTTTAATGGCCACTTCTGCTATTCTTAATATTATCATCCTATTGATAACATTCTGGAAATTAAACATAGAGCAATTGCTTATGTCGACATGGCCCAACGTCTAAATCAATAGATCAGAAGAGGTCGAATGCAAATTGAGCTTTCTCTGAAACTTTGATGCAACTATCAATGCGGTTGAAGTCGCCGCTTAGAAGAATAGACTTTACTTTCAGATTGAGAGAATAACTTACAAAATAAATATCTATGTAAGTATCCTCTATCTATAGATAAGTTCGCCACTTTCACTGTTATTGCAAAATATTACTTTTTCAAATCTTTTCTACGAATCAATGTTGCAGACAGAGGCTTTGTTAGACTTCTTATTATTTTGCCAGGTGTGTTGACATTCTTATTTCACAAAGGAAACTGTGCAGTGGTGGATTAAATGACAGGCTTTCTATAGAATCGCAGTTAATAGCGTCGCGTGTGATACGTAATGAAAACGCATATTTGTATTGTGAAGTGTGTCAATATTTTGATCAGCTCAGGGTTACTGCGTATCGGATCTGTGCCACCAAAATATTATTTAATTCGGTTCACGATCTTACTTTATCTTTGTCTCCAATCAAGTTTTTAGGGTACCTACTATTTTAGCTCGAATATAAAAGTTAATTGGTTTGTGTATTTGGTTGCAAATATTTGCCTCAATTGGAACCAGGAAAATGTTCTCGGATCCGGTCTACACTGGTGTCCGATTATTTTGAAGCCTGGCCACCAATTAATTAATAAGGAGTTACATTTAAACAGCTAAGGTCTTTACAAAATGTTTATCTGCATATTAATGAATGAACACATCAAGAAAATGCATAATACAAATAAAGCGATGTCACATGCCATGAGATTACCTACTCTTAATATAGCTGGGTGGTATCGATTTCACTAAATATGAAAAGTCATAAAGTTAATAGATGTGTCACCCCCAGTTATATCACACAATATATTTTATGATGCGTTTATTAATTTGCATGTTGCGTTGTGTGCGTTATGTGAGACATTTCAATTAAAGCCATCGCCGAGCGTCGCCGTCGTAATCGCCGCGTTTAGCCGAGATGTTAATCGCGACTAATTGTAACGTCGTTGTTAGCTCGACGTGCATAAATGTCTGGAGATTTATTAAGCTCTTGAGATATTCTATAACGATATACCACAGCGAGCGGCTGCTTGTCCATACGCATTGCATTGCACTTCTTTCGCGTCCTAAGACAATAATAACTTGCAGTGCAAGGCTGGCTGCATACATCTGCATACTCAACACAATACGCGCTGTGCCAAGCCAGGCCACAATGTGAGCGAACCTTGCATCCATTAACTGGTTTAAAATTAAATAAATTGTGAATGCTTTACCACTGACAGTATTCAGTAAATGTTTTTGTTTGTTTTAACGTGTATCCTGCGACCAAGATCACTGTCAACTTTTTCACATAAGACCTTCCAAAGTAACAGGTAGGTAATGAATATAATTAATGAATTCAATATAGTATTACTGTATATTTTTGAATATATCTATGTGATTGCTATTTTTGTCTACCTTGGAGGTTCTTAAAATTCTGACGCGTCCTAATGAGTTTCAGTGCACAATCTGTATTTTAATATAGAGGCACTAACTCTACTAATAAGTTTGTTGGAACTTGCTGAGTAGTTACTCGGGCTACGGTAGAGTAACCTTCAAGCGTGACTCGAGCAGACGTGAAGCATTGACATTACCCCACAAGGTTAACTCTCCTGAAAGAGTTGATTCATTGTGACTTACTATTGGCGTTAATTATAGTCGGAGTGCTATACATGTAATTATATGATTTATATTCCAGTTTAATCGTTATCGAGTAACTAACAATAAACAAAATTAATTACCTTGTAGTTCAATAGAGTCAGTACAGGAGTTGAACCTAGTGTTATAAATGCCTCGCGTTTTGTCAAGATTCCAGAGCCCGAGTGGGCTCGTTAGCATCGTAAACAAACGTCAGCGGTGTGGTCTTCAGTAAACAGTTAATGGACTGGATATAATTGTTTCCGCGCGTATGGTGTTGGTGGCCGGGCTCACAGCGGCGCATACATGTCGCGAGCCCGGCAGCGGGGTCGTCAGCGGCCGCGTGTTGTACTCCTTTCTTTTAGCCGCTAGTTTCCAAGCGACGTCGCTTCGTCGTGCTCGCCTCGCGCTCCGCACTCGTGAATATATATTTTAATCCAAGCATTAATTACGGCGTGAGCTCGGCCGGCCGTCCACTGCACATTCGGACTGTTTCCGCGACTTGTACACGCTCATTGTGCCCGGCTGGCACGTACAAACGAATACAAACCACTTTTGTTTATAAGCAGACGCTCGCGACGCTAGTGTTCAGTGTTTAGTTATGAAACCTTGTAATCGCGTGGGTGATTTCTAAATTAAGCGCTGGCAATTGTGATGTGGACGACGTGTTTTTTGTGGTGCATCGTTTGTGAGCATACATACTTGAGCGTTCCTGCGCTCTTGCCTTTGTTTAGTACGTAAAAACGTGTGTACTCGATGCAGACAGTTAAATGGATAGAGATGGTGCGGCTCGGCCCAACTGCCACCGAAAGGTCTTCCACTTTCGACGGCGAAAAGGTGAGCAGTATACCGTTAGCTTTACCTGCGCATGCACGCCCGATCCTAGCTGATGGTTAAGTTGTCATCGCGATTGTATGCCGTCTCATTCACTTTGAGGCGGGATTACGTCAACAAGAAATAATTAATGTAAAAACAAGTTTAAAAAAGATACAATTATTCACACCTCTGTGCGTACACAAGAAGATATTAGCTTTTCTGGCTCTATAAATTTTTGAAATCTGCTCATTATGTGAAGACATATGTTATTTATTAGTAATTCAATATTGATAATTATTATGACATAATAGTCTTATCTCTTAAGTTCAAACGGAACGTATACTACAGAAACTAAGATAAGTGTTGATTCATTATCATCATCTAGCGTTCTTAAGATTCCACTCTCTATTCACTCCCCAGTGACCTTTCCATTTGTGGTAAAACAAGTTATTGATTACAATTATCATAAAATTATTTCTGGTTTAGGAGGTAAAAGCTTCTATAAACACGTGCTTTACTATTTTCATGACAAGAAAGCATTTCTGTGAACAATTCGAATTATTTCACAATTATTCGTAAATCACATTATATCAAAAATTATAATGTATTTAATATGGGCTCTAATATTTAAGCGAGGTCTAAAAATGGGCTTAGATGAAAACATGTTTGTTCAGTTTTTTATGTACATTTGCTCAAGTAAAAAATCAACGTATGGCTGATTGGCTGTGAGGTCTAACTAAGATAAATAGATAATGGTTAATTGTACAAAAAGTATATTGTGTGTTCAAAACTCTGGCTATGTAATGTTATACGTGTAAATCCGCTCTTGACACAAAAATATTTAGTGTAGGCAGAATTAGCCACGTGTTCTTCTTGCCAATGTTTATGTTCCGATAAGATTGTTAAGAAAATGTTTCAATTAGTTTTTAATAGTCTGCTAGCACCCGTTGATAGACGATAATCCACTATTGTTGAGGTGACGTATTATGACTTCAATACGTAGGCTTTATAGGTTTTAGATAGGGTGAATTCGTCCGTGTGCCAACGTCTCAACAGACTGCAGCACTTTTTATACTTAGACCCTCCTAGATGCACCTGGCTGGCAGCAATTACTAACCAATTCTTCTATAAATAGAGAGAGAGGCGAGCAGCTACCGTCTGTCCAATCGCAAGGTCTAAGAAGTATTTATTTATTCTTACTGTAATCTATGTCTCTAAGGGTCAGTCGGATCATGAAACACCATGTATAGAAGCTGATGGTGCATTGTTTTTCATAACATTGTATATTCATGAGGCTAACTTATTGTTACTTGGTAAAGTCATCGCAATGTCGCCGCCTTGTCCGAAATCGTTGGGGCGTTTATAAGTAGGCGCGAACGCAGCGTGGAATCAATCTTGAATTAAACTTTTCCGTTGAGTTGCGACATTCATGGAACATTAATGAATATAATTTACATAATTTGTGATATAGAATAGTTCTCGATCAATTTAGAACTGCTTTTATGGAAACATACCCACGAAAAAATTCCAGTGTAAACAAGAAAACAAATTAATTTTTATACTCGGTGTTACTAATTGACGAAGGAATGAACCTATTAAGTAATAAATAATTTATAACGAAAATATCGGTAATAATTATCTTATCTTAATAGCCGTATTTTATGTACTATGTTGTGGTCTAAAATATAAGATACTGGCCCTCACTTATTAGGGTTTCCAGCTTGTAAGACACGGCTCTATCACCAGTAAGAATGAAAGACAACAAAGTCTGAATTTCATCTAAGTCATGTTAAAGGGTTCCTTTTAACATTTCACTCATTTCTGAAAGAAAATTATCGATACCAGAAGTATCAATTAACGTAAGGGACATTTTGGCGAAAATGAGTTATATATATCATTGGATTCAGAATTTTCTGCTCTATCGATTGGTACTATTGAAAAAATTCTATCATTAAAAAAAAATCCCTTACATTAAAAAAATTTGGCCTGCGTAAAACGATTTATGACAAAAAAACTGATGTAACAGACGATTTCATTTTCTTTTCTCTGTATAATACAGTAAGTGACAGTATTAAATAATTTTGCACCCTTACCTTAAACCTCAAATCAGTCGATTTATGTAACACGTCCCTTACTTCAGTTAATGATTAGAGATTTATCAAGAATTCAGCCGCTTTCCCGTGGGAACTACTCCGCGCACCCAGATAAAAAGTAGCCTGTAGCCTTCCTCGATAAATGGGCTATCTAACACTGAAAGAATTTTTCAAATCGGACCAGTAGAGTTTCTGAGACTAGCGGCTTCAAACACTAACAAACTCTTCTAGCTTATAAATCGTTGAGGTGATAGATTATTACTCTACACATATTATCTAACAAGACTATCTTTACTTTAAGTTCCATGCACCTAATATACCTATTCCGTAACAAAAAGAAATCTAATTTGTATTTAGTTTATTAATTTGTTTAAAAGATCGTTGCTCAAATAACGAGTACTTACATTAACCGATTCCGTGCGGACGTCTTTTTAGCAATATTTAGTTTCTGGCGTCAAACATAAATTCCGTGAAGCCTCTGAGGCACTAAACGCCAAAGATTCCCTTTGATGATTCCCCAGAGGAATCATTATAGTCATTTTATTGTAATGTAATAGTTA
>NWSH02000519.1:10214406-10229939 GCA_002382865.2 Heliothis virescens | reverse complement strand
TTATTTGATTAATAAACTATTAAAATACTGTCTGCATTGACCTTCATTTCAAAATATATAATACAAAATTCCTAGAATAGATTAAGACAAAGATATGGTACAAAATCTGGTAAATATAAAAATACGTTCTGATTGACAATCGTTGGTAAAAAAACAAAGCTTTCGTTCATAGGGGATCTGATGACGTACTTGTTTGTTTCATATGAATGGTAGAGGCCCAGTAGGTACACGATTAAAGCGAACAATTATCTGCTATGGCTGAATGAGTTCGTCAGTAATGAGCGTCGTTGACCTTGCATGAAGTAACATTCAGATGCTTGTCCTACCCAAATACCGGAACGAGTTGGGGTATCACTGAACCTCGTTAATCAAAACATTTGTTACTGTATCTACCTACTCCCTAATACATAAGTAGTAGGTTCCGAAAATCTTTAGAGGTATTAGGTAAAACTTATGAATATACCATCTAGCCGAGAGGGAATTTCATAAACAAATGGCTTCAATACCTTTACTGGTTGCAAATGAGCTAAATAAAAGCTCTGGTTCTCAGCTTTCCTAAAGAAGACAATATTTTACTATACAACAGAGCAGTTATGTTTTTATTAACTTCATAAACCACGAACCTGAATATTCAGCTTTCCAAGTGCATGCTCTAATCCTTTAGAGAGGTCATCGCAAGCTGTCTCGAACTGATCATGCGACACTTTCCTAGCCAGCATGCGGAGGTCCGCCTTGTCGGCCAAAGCTTCCACCATGTCCTCGCGGTCCAATTTGATGGCCTTCAGAAGCTCGATTTGTTCCAGAAGAGCCTAAGAATATAAATAATTAGATGAACAAAATTGGCTCTTGTATTCATCGATCCACCCGCATTATCTCCAGAAGGTATACCAAGAACATGCCAGATGAAGCGCTTAGTAAGTCATTCATACCACTTAAAATACTAAAATAATGTCAGCATTGATGACACTGACAAACATCAGAACAATTTAATGTAGTTTATTACGTCAATATGGTTCTGCCTATCCTCTTTTTCAGCGGCGAGATGTAGAGCCGTCTCGTGAACTTGTTGCAGCTGAGCCTGCATATCTTGCACCGTTTGGAATAATTGCATTAATCCTGCAAAGAAAATGTAACAATTACAGGCTCTCAGGAAGTTGTCAGCAGGAGTTGGATACCTGAAGACCAATTTGTAGGTTGTAAGTTTATGCATTTTGGAACAAGTAAAACGAGGTGTAGGAATTTTTTATTTTTAATAAGTGATCTGTGACACAAATGTCATCAGACGTGTCTTAGATTTAGAACTTTCTTTTATGTTGTAAATTTCCTAAATGAATCGTCTTCGAATAGCCTATTTCCGTATTTAAATACGTGCCTATTCTGCCGCTGAGGATCATCTATGTATGTACGGATTTGTAAAAGTTGCGACAATCTCTCATACGTATCTCAAGTAGAAGTGATCTCCTAGCAACCGTCTATTGGCATTGACTAGCGAGACAATGGAGCGTTGTAGTTTACCTTGTAGATCCTTAACAAGATCTGGCGACAGCTTCCCGGCAAGACCACCCATGTCGCCACCAGTCATCCCTGCGATTTGTTTCGCCATATATTCCAGTTGATCTTGGAACGAAGACAGCTGAAATAAAATTTCGTTGCAGTAGAATTTGAGATTGTAGGATAAAAAAAGTGGCAATATTGTAGCTAATGATATGAGACTTATAATGGATTGCGAAAACTATTATATAAGTCATATTAAAAGCACGTGTGCCGAAAAGGAAATGTAGCCACTAGTATTATACTCATAGTTGTCACACTTGATACCAATTATTTTGTATTTCAAAAAGTGTGCTTTTACGGTGTCGTAAGCTTTAGGTGTTGTAGCTCCGATAAAGAGAACAAGATTATTAATTGTTTGCTTTAGGATGCTTTTCCACCAGAGATTTGCTATCTAGCTTTGCTGCGAAGATGTAATAGCAAAGCTGTGAAACCATGTGACCGTTTCCACTGACACTAAGCTATGTAACGGTGCGAGTAAGATGTGCTATAAAGAGTCGCCACCGCAAAGTAATTGTGCGAGGAAGATGCACAGCTCGAGTTTGCGATGCATCGATAGTAGGGAAGCGGCATCCATAGTACGCATCCATAGCACACATCCATAGCACACATCTATAACACGCATCCTTCCATATAAAAAACATATCTTAGTTGAATCCGTTTCCACCAGTGCTATGTGTACCAATGAATATGCTTGGTAGATGCCAAACGCATCCACAGCAACGTAGCATAGCACATCTCTGGTGAAAAAACACCCACAGCTTGTTAGTACCTGATCGTTGACGAGTCCGTCAGACTTGGTGATGTTATCGCAGCACTTCTTTAACTGCTTCTCTAGCTCTATCAGCCTTTCCATCACGTTGCCTCCCATCTGAGCCATCTGAATCATCTGGGCCGGTTGACCCATTTGGATTGGCTGGTATTCAGTCACTGTAAATCAGTACTTACATTAATTAAAAGAGGAAATAGAAAGTTTAACGACATTAAAATACAATTTATAGCTACTTTTTTGCTTTACCCCTGTAAGGTTGTGAATAATACTTTCGTTGACAGTGTAACTTAAACTCATGTAGAACATCCAAAAACATTAAATATTCAGGCAAGCACTTTCAAGATCGTAAACGGTTGGCTATATGTTGATAAATCATTCAATCAGCGGGATCAAGTAAAAGTATAACACGTTCATCACTAGCTGCCTCCTATGGTGTCGCCCGATTCCCGAGGGAACGACTTCATGCACCCGGATAAAAGCCATCTTATAGCCCTCCACAATAAATTGGCTATTCATCACGGAAATAATTTTTCAAATCATGTTTTAAAAGATTGGTGCGTCAAACGAAACAACTTACTTGTCCCTGGAGGTGCTATACCAGGGGCGAGCTTAATTTGGGGAGCAGCCTCGCCTGGTCTTCCCCCACCTCCTCCTCCACCTGCTTTTCCACCGCCTGCTTTTCCACCGCCTGCTCCTCCACCGCCTGCTCCTCCACCAGAAGCGCCACCTCCATAAGTGGGTGCTCCAAGAGCTTGCATCACGGCACCGGTGGGAGTGACCAGTGCTAACGTTGACGGCGGAGGCAAGGGAGTCGGTTGTTCTAAAATAGTTTGGAGTTTATTCAAATATATAAATGTATTATCTATCCTCTATACTTATAATAAATCTATAGAGAGGTCAATTCTGTACATGAAATATATTTCCAAAATAACTATCAGGGGGTGATTAGGGATCGATACTGATACCAAAACTGCAATCAGTAGAATTTTTTTCTGTCTGTCTGTCTGTCTGTATAACCGTTATAGAAACTAAAACTACTAGACGGATTTTAACGAAACTTGGTACAATTATTATTCATACTCCTGAGTAGGTTATAGTATACTTTTCATCACGCTACAATCAATAGGAGCAGAGCAGTGCAGTGAAATGTTGGGAAAACGCACTGTCGCTGGCATAAGCGACATGATCCGCGAACGAAGTCGCTGGCAGAAGCTAGTTCTCAATAATTGTATTATTACGGCCAGTTTCACAGGTTCCAGATCGAGTTCTAGATGGCTATCTGACAGATTATGTAAGCGAAAAGTCATCAAAATTAAAAACATTTCTATGGCACTATCTGAAAGACTATTTAGAACTTTATCAAGAATCTGTGTAACTCGGCTTTGATATCTATCCTTTTTAGAACATAATCGCCAGATACAATGTTAAAAGGTTTTGTTTTAAGTAGACTTGTACACGAAGCAACTTGAGTTGACGCAAATAACAGCTTTGTTGGTGTAAGTTTGCTATCAGTGCGCAATCCCATTTGATTATACAGAAAGTTAATTTCTGCAATAGTTGCAAGCACCTAAGCAGACCAGGTTTCTGGAGACTTTTTGATTGTTTACTCAGTCTGGAAAGAATGACCTCCTCTGGCCCATTTGAGTACTATGTTTCGAACAAAAATCTAAAATATTCTACATTGGTCAGTCTCCCACAAGTATAGATTTCAGCTGCTTGTTCCATAAGTCGTTTCTAATCGCGATTATTAGATAATGTGTATATCCGCGTACGTTGTAGATATTTTAACACCTGAGAATTGGTAACTGATAGTACCTTTTAATGAGAATTAAGGGTCAAATGGCACATGATTCCAGGAATACGCATAAGTACTTACTTGCGGTGGATAATTTGTCGTTTTTGTAAAGCGAAGATTATTACTTAAAAGTAAACAATATTTTAACTTACCAAAGGCGTCATTGACTTCCTTCATCGCTTTATAGAAATTCCCTGTTAGAGCGTCCAGGTCATTCCTTACTTGCTGCAAGTGCCCCAGCAGCTGCATTAGCTCATCTTTAGTGGCATATGAGGACATGTCAAACATAGATTGCGCACCCGACGTGCCCTGTGTTCCGCCGCTAGGAGCAAAAGAACTTTGCCCCTGTACTGGCTGACCACCAGAAGCACCATAGCCTTGGCCCGGTTGACCACCAGGAGGACCATACCCTTGGCCCTGTTGACCACCAGGAGGACCATACCCTTGGCCCTGTTGACCACCAGGAGGACCATAGCCTTGGCCCTGTTGACCACCAGGAGGACCATAGCCTTGCCCCTGTTGACCACCAGGAGGACCATACCCTTGGCCCTGTTGACCACCAGGAGGTCCTTGCCCTTGTACTTGCGGTTGGCCCTGTTGACCACCGGGTGGGCCATACCCTTGGCCTTGCTGACCACCAGGAGGGCCTTGCCCTTGTACTTGCGCTTGGCCCTGTTGACCAGGAGGCGGGCCATAACCTTGGCCTTGCTGACCACCAGGAGGACCCTGCCCTTGTACTTGCTGACCACCAGGTGGACCGTATCCCGGAGCTTGCTGGCCCCCAGGCGGCCCATACGCTGGTGCCTGTTGACCACCTGGCGGACCATAACCAGGAGCGGGTTGACCGCCTGGCGGACCATAACCAGGAGCCGGTTGACCACCGGGTGGACCATAAGCAGGAGCGGGTTGACCACCTGGTGGACCATAACCAGGAGCGGGTTGGCCACCTGGCGGACCATAAGCAGGATCGGGTTGACCACCTGGTGGACCATAACCAGGAGCGGGTTGACCACCTGGTGGACCATAACCAGGAGCGGGTTGACCACCTGGTGGACCATACGCTGGTGCCTGTTGACCACCTGGCGGACCATAAGCAGGAGCGGGTTGACCGCCTGGCGGACCATAACCAGGAGCGGGTTGGCCACCTGGTGGACCATAACCAGGAGCAGGTTGACCCGGTGCACCCTGCATTCCTTGACCACCACCCGGTCCTCTCGGCGATGGGGTACTTTGCGTCACAGCCTTAGCTTTTTCTGCCATTCTGGCCGTCGCGGCGCTCCTGAAAATTAATCCAAGTATTAACACACAATATTCATCCTACAAGGTGACGGGCCACGGTGGTAAATCTGATACTAATGAAAAAAACCGTATCTTCTATCTCGTCTTTCCATATAAGTTAGTCTGCTCGTTGGTCTTGGTCTCGATTATTCGATTCGACAGGTCAGGCCGATATAGCCCTGTAGGTTTTAGAAGCTTTCACAGAGGAGCATCAGATGCATCGGAAAGCACGTTAATGCTGGTCATGTGTCTGATCTCTCTCCGGATTGTCGTCCCATTGGGTTATGAGAGTGAGGGAATAGGGAGTGCACCTGTTTCTGCGCAAATGCTTGTGCACTATAATATGACCTGCGCAACTGGCTGATTTCTTTATACGAGAATAGCCACTGTGGGTGACAATAGACTTCGGACACCATTATTATTATTATAGGTTCCTAAATCCTTGTTGCAATTGTGGTGAAAACGTGGGTTGCTTTTAAGTGGTCCCGATAACTTTCTTAGCCGCTTCGAAACGTAGAACTTTTATAAATAGTTCTGGAATGTCCGTTAACCGTAATATTATTACCCGACTGACAAGAAGGGTTACGTTTTTTGCGTGTACCTTGTATGTATGTATGTTTGTATGCATGTTATATTCTTTATTACCTCTTTTTGATGTTTTTGGTGGATGCGTAGCTTATATACCTATAGAGATAAACATACTAACGGTTGGCTTCCAGTGGCCTTTTGTAGTTCGACCGTCTCTCCAATAAGGTCTTCTATCAGCGAGCTAAGCTTGCCGATGCCTTCTTCCGCAGCATCCAAACGAGATGACACATTCATGTTAGTCCACATGTCAGTGATTGCCTTCAAATTTCCTTGTGATCTGTAATAAGCCAACTTAATAAATTAGCTCCAAGACTTTTAGCCGTTAGTTTCTATGTTTGTTCTTTCTATGATTCTGTTTTTCTATACGAATCAAGCAAAAGAATGAAAATAATTACAAAGTTAATAAACACATCAATCTTAAAGTTTACCTGACTTCTTGCAATATATCCTCATTCTTGGGAGTGGTGCCGTAGACGCGTTGCTTCAGGTCATTGACAGTGCCTTCTAACACGTTGAATTTGCTGAGTGTGACGAGGGAAAGCCTCTCTGAGGACGGTCTAGCGGCTACCTGCGGCTGTGGACGAGACGTTGGTGGTGCCATCGCGGGAGGTGCTGGTGGTGCAGTCGGAGCGCTTGGAGGTGGTATGGCTGTCTCATAGCCAGGGGGAGCTGTAGGCCCATGTTTAGCGGCTGTAGAAGGCGTTGAAGGAGCGGAGGGTGGTGCGCTACCACCGCTGTGAGCACCAGCAGCACTGCCGGGGCCAGTGCCCCCGCCACCGCCTCCGGAACCAGCGCCCCCGCCGCCGCCACCAGGTACCTGACCGCTACCAGCGCTACCGGCAGCCTTACTGGCTGTAGTACTCAGTCCGGGTGTCGTTTTTCTAGCTAATATCATAGAAAACATAAGATTTTATAATAGGTTTACCGTCAGGGAAATTATGGCTTAGTTTAACTTAATCGCTAGTTTATAAGGAACTTACACGGCGCTGGAGTGTAATCCATCCTTTTCCTGCGCTCAACTGAAAATAAAAATGATTTTATTGGTTGTGTATTAGGTATAGCATGCGGTATAAACTTCTAGGTTTTCGCAGCTTACCAACGAGCATACTTTCTTGATCAGGTGAAATCGGATATGTTGCTGAAATTAAACAATATCATTTAGGATTATGAAAGAATAGTATCGAAATGAACAAAATCGACTACTTATTACAGAAGCCTATCAATTTTTTTTTTCGGACAGTAAGTAGGCATTTTTACTTTTTAATATCATAATCAATGCGGTCGATAGAACATAAGATCATGAAATAGTTATTTATTTACAAACTATAAGCTTCAAAAGATGCACGATTTTACACCAATTTTAGGCAAATTTTGATCTTGAAAATATACCATATACCTAATCAATGAAATCACTAGTATGATGTCCCAATATGCATAGATTATTTAGTCTTAAGCTAATTTTACTTAAAAACAATGAGAAGTTTGTTCAGAATTATATTCTCCCAAAAAACTAACAGACTCTTTTCAAGTAAATTTTGGCAACAATTGTCGTGTTTCTCAATCTCGCGACGGGGTTTTAGCCATTATCTGCTCATCATTGGCGAAATCCCTTTTCCACAGCTTGACTGGTGAAATGGCAAGTAACTTACCAAAAAGTAAGCCCTAGTGGAAAGGGCACTATAAAGGTTCTGTTTCGGTTCCTCCACTTACCTAGCTCATATCCTCCAGGTACCTGAAAATATGAAAGACATAAAATCGATCCGTATTTGATCAAAACCAAGTTACTTAAGTAGTTAGGTCCACAGTATGTATATGGTAGGTGGATACCTACCATATACATACTGCAAAATAAACATGTCTTTTAGTGTTTAGCGTCAAAATCAAGTAATTTTTAATAGTCATATTGCTTAAATTACCCCTGTATCGACGATGAACTCGCTGATTGCTATGGTCTGTGTAGTGTCTGAAGGTCTGCCGACGGGCATGGCCGCCACGCTGCCCCGCAACTCGACATTCTTGCTCAGCACTCCGAGTTGTTGGGCAAGGCAGTGCAGGACAGTCTGCAGCATACTGAAGTCCACAACTCCAACCTAAACATCACAAAAAATATCTAGAAATTTTCTATTCAGCTATATTGTGTGGTAATATTAAAGACATATTTTGGATAGGGTCACAAGATTTTCTAATTTGTGAAAACATCAATAAGTAAATATTCAATTAAATAATATTCCCATTAAATGAATAGATGTGTTTCTTTGAATGGTGCAAAATATTTCTATTGTCTGCGGCTTTTTTGGCGCCAACTGTCATTCATAGGGGAATGAAATCGATGGCTATAAAAGGAATCTTTTTTCCCACTTTTTTATGCCGTTTGTTGATCAATGCTTGTGGGAAGTGTCGAGAAGAAAATTCACCAACATTCATATGTTGGTCGTCAATGAAAGTAAGAGTGATACGGATGCAGGAGGCGTGGCGCCTATCCCCATTCATCGGCGTCGGTCCAAGCTCTATTAGCAGCTAAGGATACCAAAATATAAAAAAAAAAAAAACTATAAAAGAAAATGCAGAAAATTTCATAACGTCTAAAATGGTTTTAACATCTCAGAAAGTCATGACAATGGTTTCCATAATTTTCATTTTTACTAGTAGGTATATCTGCTCCAGATTTTCTAACTTTTCGGGTCTAACGAATAATGCCCAAATTATAAATTATGATTTATGTTTGGCAGCATTAGCCTTTATAATTAAAGCATTTGTTTTGTTTACCTCAGGCGTGCCGATGGCCAAGTCGATCATTTCCGATATATTCGTTAGTACTGCCTCATCTGCAGGCAGAAGTTAGATTTCATTACATTCTATCTAGTAGGTATGTATGTACATCCTTTGTTAGCAATTAGAGTATACAAACTTAGTGACAGGTATTGGGGTATTGGTCGAATTTTATTTATTTAATTAGTCATGACTATCAACCATCAAGTGCGGTTTCATAGTCTTGGTCAGTGGGTCATCTTAGGCTTAGCTATCAACTATTTCTCCATGTGCAATCTAATGCAAATTAAAACTTTGTAACTGCTAAGGTTGACTTTTTGTATCGTAAGTCACTCGAAAGTTAAGATACTTTACGGGTATCTAAACAATAAAATACACTGGATTCAGTGCTAGAGTTGCGCTACTCAGAGGATAGCAGATTAGATTTTACCAAATCACAAGATGTACTTACTCGCCATATTTCGGGTTTTATGTTACAAGTTAGTACTTAGAAAAGAAAATTATATATTATGACAATACAAACTAAAATAAATCGAAAATTTGAACAGAATTATTACAAAATTTTAATAAACATCATGAGAAAATTTATTTGAAGAAAACACTTTGACATGAAACGTCAACTTTTTTTTAATTGTCATTAAAAAATATAATTATGCCTGTTGCATGTCAGTTACATATTATTAAATACTTTTTAGATATCTTATTAAGGTTTACAACAGCAACACCTATCAAAAACAACCAACCCTTTTCACACTGATTGGTTTTCCGAGCGGAAAAACCGAGCGACATAGCCCGGTACAATCAAATATAGATACTTAGGATATTTTTTCCTTAGTTACAGTGACAGAAAACCAGATAAAAATTGCCAATGTTATAAGTCGCATCCCGTGGGAATTACTGCCCGCACCCGGATAAAATATAGCCTATGTCACTCGTGGATAATATAGCTTTCGAATGGTGAAAGAATTTTTAAAATCGGTCCAGTAGTTTTGAGCCTATTCATTACAACCAAACAAACAAACAAATTTTTCCTCTTTATAATATTAGTACAGATAATGCTATACATTAAACTTATTATACCTAGACAAAATATTGGACCTATATGAATTTATAAACCAAATGAAACGAACCTAGGCACCACAAATTACGAAGGGACACTCCAATTCTTCACGTTTATTTGACTCTAAGTAACTCGAACTAAATTCTAGTTTGAACAGGATACCCCAGACTGCTTTATTTCAAAAATAAAATATTAGTACAAGGAGCAGTGCGCAGGCTTGCGGAGTTTGCGGACTGCAAGTCTTTTTGCTTTTACACAGCGAGGAAACTGCGACCAGTATTTATAGCCCAGTTTTATTATAAATTTTCTATCTACAAAAGGATTTGTAGTAGGATAACGTTGACCAAATTAATAGTGTAAAGTAATTTAAGTGCCACGCTTAGGTAAAGGCATGTTTATTAGTATTAAGGACCGCCAAAAAAAGTTCGATCCAATCAGCATTTCCTTCCTGACCTATTTTAGGTTGGTAGACACACATTTGGTCTCATAATTCACGAGAACAATAATACAATAATATTCGATCAACGAACGACACCTGATGCCTGCAGTACATCACGTAGCCATTGGTCAAGCGTCATGAGCATATTGTGTGGTAATCTTATCACGTTAACATGTACCTGTCGTTACAGTTTTCCTACGAACGCTTACATCATTCAACATAAGCGCCACAGTCATATTGGAGGAAAACTTAAGTCTTTGTTCCTGGCTGCCGCCGGTGCGAGCCAGCCTTTAAGAAGCGCTTTTAAATTATTGACGAAGTCTATGAATAAAGGTGCTCCCGAGCTCCTTTAATAGGATTTAAGAGTTGCGAGCGGTTTGCGGGTGCTCGGACTCTATTTTAAGCCTGGGGTGCTGACTTTCTGAGTGCTTTGCCGTGTCACGCCCGCGTCGACGTCGCGTCATACTAACTCTGTTTTGTCTTACATTATGTCAAAAAAGGAATAAGGATTTAGGTTAACAATGTACTTATCAGAGTATTTTTTTGGCATACCTATGTAAATAGGAGTGGAATATGATTAGCCATCGTTACCTCAAAGAGTGATGCTATCAAACAAAAGCGCGAGAAACTGGATATGGATTCCGATGCGTAATTCAAAAGTTTTTCATTGCACATTTATTCGCACGAACTCTGTAACTTTGCTGAAGTTGTAAGCTCAGATCCCAAATTAGGATATCGTAAAATTTAATGGCCGCCAGTTTGCGTATTTGCTGAATAATGGTCGACCTAAATTGTTTAATTGTCGGAATTAAACCCAAATAGTTGTCTGAATTCATTCGCGAAGCTACCATTACAGCAGGAGGTAATCTCTGAGGGTGGCATATCAGTGGAACCAAGTTTGTTTGTGCGAGGTGCTCGAGTCAACAGCGCAGCTCGCTGCTTGCTTTATATTGTACCTTCAAATATTGACGTAGGATGTTCTTAGCAGAGATAAAGCGGGAAAACAACAAGTAATTGAATTTATCACTGGGAAACGATGGGTTAGTTTGTATCGATGATTACAGTCAGGGCGCTAAAATGTTCTCTTGTGTACTCGGATCATTATCGACGACACGAAGATTTTCCTTTACTGTAGGCTGGCCAGATAAATCTCTGCCGGCGATGCAGTAACTACGAAGCTGCAATAATAGATAATCTAGCAAAATTGCAGCTCGAGCGTGCGAACACGCATCTGCCTCCTTGTCTCAGGGTATACGTCAATCAACTATAACGTGGAGTTATTTAGCATTTAAGGGAGTCCCGCACGATTCAAAGTAGTCCCGTACCTATCTGCCTGAATGTAAAATATTTGGTTTGGTTCACATTTCGGCGAAATGTAAGGCTTCTCATATTTTTTTAACCGGCAGGTGACCGNTTTTTCCTCTTTATAATATTAGTACAGATAATGCTATACATTAAACTTATTATACCTAGACAAAATATTGGACCTATATGAATTTATAAACCAAATGAAACGAACCTAGGCACCACAAATTACGAAGGGACACTCCAATTCTTCACGTTTATTTGACTCTAAGTAACTCGAACTAAATTCTAGTTTGAACAGGATACCCCAGACTGCTTTATTTCAAAAATAAAATATTAGTACAAGGAGCAGTGCGCAGGCTTGCGGAGTTTGCGGACTGCAAGTCTTTTTGCTTTTACACAGCGAGGAAACTGCGACCAGTATTTATAGCCCAGTTTTATTATAAATTTTCTATCTACAAAAGGATTTGTAGTAGGATAACGTTGACCAAATTAATAGTGTAAAGTAATTTAAGTGCCACGCTTAGGTAAAGGCATGTTTATTAGTATTAAGGACCGCCAAAAAAAGTTCGATCCAATCAGCATTTCCTTCCTGACCTATTTTAGGTTGGTAGACACACATTTGGTCTCATAATTCACGAGAACAATAATACAATAATATTCGATCAACGAACGACACCTGATGCCTGCAGTACATCACGTAGCCATTGGTCAAGCGTCATGAGCATATTGTGTGGTAATCTTATCACGTTAACATGTACCTGTCGTTACAGTTTTCCTACGAACGCTTACATCATTCAACATAAGCGCCACAGTCATATTGGAGGAAAACTTAAGTCTTTGTTCCTGGCTGCCGCCGGTGCGAGCCAGCCTTTAAGAAGCGCTTTTAAATTATTGACGAAGTCTATGAATAAAGGTGCTCCCGAGCTCCTTTAATAGGATTTAAGAGTTGCGAGCGGTTTGCGGGTGCTCGGACTCTATTTTAAGCCTGGGGTGCTGACTTTCTGAGTGCTTTGCCGTGTCACGCCCGCGTCGACGTCGCGTCATACTAACTCTGTTTTGTCTTACATTATGTCAAAAAAGGAATAAGGATTTAGGTTAACAATGTACTTATCAGAGTATTTTTTTGGCATACCTATGTAAATAGGAGTGGAATATGATTAGCCATCGTTACCTCAAAGAGTGATGCTATCAAACAAAAGCGCGAGAAACTGGATATGGATTCCGATGCGTAATTCAAAAGTTTTTCATTGCACATTTATTCGCACGAACTCTGTAACTTTGCTGAAGTTGTAAGCTCAGATCCCAAATTAGGATATCGTAAAATTTAATGGCCGCCAGTTTGCGTATTTGCTGAATAATGGTCGACCTAAATTGTTTAATTGTCGGAATTAAACCCAAATAGTTGTCTGAATTCATTCGCGAAGCTACCATTACAGCAGGAGGTAATCTCTGAGGGTGGCATATCAGTGGAACCAAGTTTGTTTGTGCGAGGTGCTCGAGTCAACAGCGCAGCTCGCTGCTTGCTTTATATTGTACCTTCAAATATTGACGTAGGATGTTCTTAGCAGAGATAAAGCGGGAAAACAACAAGTAATTGAATTTATCACTGGGAAACGATGGGTTAGTTTGTATCGATGATTACAGTCAGGGCGCTAAAATGTTCTCTTGTGTACTCGGATCATTATCGACGACACGAAGATTTTCCTTTACTGTAGGCTGGCCAGATAAATCTCTGCCGGCGATGCAGTAACTACGAAGCTGCAATAATAGATAATCTAGCAAAATTGCAGCTCGAGCGTGCGAACACGCATCTGCCTCCTTGTCTCAGGGTATACGTCAATCAACTATAACGTGGAGTTATTTAGCATTTAAGGGAGTCCCGCACGATTCAAAGTAGTCCCGTACCTATCTGCCTGAATGTAAAATATTTGGTTTGGTTCACATTTCGGCGAAATGTAAGGCTTCTCATATTTTTTTAACCGGCAGGTGACCGTCTGCGAGAGCGGGACGGGCGCCGCGGTACGAAAGCTTGAGGATCGAGTGTATCCGAGATAGTCTTGCGTCGGCTCGACTGGGAGCCGATCGCCTCGCGTTACGTCGCGTCCGTACAACTTGAAACGTCAAAAACTTTACGTAAATATTTAAACCACCTGTGGTTTTTAGCTAAAGCTGTAAATACAATATCAGTGTGTTTAGCGACTCTGTAGCGAGCTGTTCGCTTAGAATTAATTTAGTTATCCTGCCCGCTGTGGTTGGGAATAAGATCGTGTCTTCAGTTTTGTGGAAAGCATCGGTATCGAGTGCATGTCAGAAAGATCCTGTTGCACCTTTAATAACGGTGAGTATTTTTAAAATCAAAAAGCTTCACTTATCCTTCGGTGAATGAAGGATTTATTACGTACCTATTAGATCTTTATTTAGCGGACACTGGTCATGTTGTTATGTTGTCATAGAGTTATCACTTGAATAATGCAGTGATTTGTTTGTTATCAAGTTATCCTTTGAACTATGATTTAGCTTATATCGATAAAACTTTAAAGGAATTTTACTGTGATTTCCAAACTACTGTCTTCTATACTGTTTGCAAATGTAAAATAATGAAGGTATTCATTAATACAAGGTTAAGATTGAGTGTTTATTATCAGCATCATCGTATCTGTAGACATTACTGTTAGATGTTGATTGTGTTGGAATCTTGTATTAAATACAATTAATTGTTTTTAAGTATTGGATCCTATTATCAATTTTTATTTAACATTTTGCATATTCCTATTAGCGTAATATTTTCTGGAAAATATTTTAGTATAGAAAATGTTCCCTTCATAAAGGTATTTGGTAACTGATAAGAACAAAAATATAATTGATCTCAAGCGCTTATGAAACTGCGAATATTTTTTAGTTTCTTACCCTATCCTGATACTGATATGGTATCTCATATTCTTGTATAAAAAATACCCGTGTGTTTTGTGGAGATTTGCGCACTATCGTACGTTGACCTTTGCTATACAACTTTTATTCTTTATGATGATGATTTAAAAAATATTGTGACCACGATTTTCTTCATCAGAATAGATGTTAATCGATTTTCAAGATAACGAACTTAATTACTTACACATACAATAAGTAAGTACATTTGCCTCGTTGGTCTAGTTGTCGCATAGCGGACTGCTGATCACGAGGTCTCGGGTTCGATTCCCGGGACGGGCCGAAATCGCTTTGTGGGTTTTAGAAACTTTCACAAAGCAGCCCGGAGTTGGAAGTTGGTGATTGATACACCCGTGCATCGGAGAGCACGTTAATGTCGGTCCTGCGCCTGATCTCTCTCCGGTCGTGTCGGATTGCCGTCCCATCGGGTTATGAGAGTGAGGGAATAGGGAGTGCTCCTGTATCTGCGCAAATGCTTGTGCACTATAATATGTCCTGCGCAGCTGGCTGATCCCCTTATATGAGAACAGCCGCCGTGGCCGATAATCGGCTAGGAGGCCATCATCATCATCATCATCATCACATTTGACCGAAAATTCTGTAATGTTTAAAAAATATATAAAAAAATAAAAAAAATCGGAATGTAAATCGAGTTAGCGACGTACTTTCATTGGAAATAGTAGTGCATCATTTAATTAAGAATAATAACAAAATACTAGCGGCCTCCTGTTCACAGAGTGAAAAGAGTCCTTTGTTGTTGGGGTTGACTAAATAGTAGTTAAAATCACTACTTAAACAAAGAACACAATTGTGCCGCCACTAAGTCTAACAACATTATGAACAGTGAATCATAACTAGAAGTGCCTTTCCCTTACAAAAAGGTTTTTTTGGGTAACTACCGATAACTGTTCCTACGGGTAAAAGAGAACCTCCTTTGAATTACCGAACAAAGGATTTTAGCGATCAGGTTAAGTCCTGTTTTAATAGTAGGGTATAATTGGGGGTTCTGGATCACTCTCGCTTCGCTCGAGTGCGTAATCCAGAAGCC
>NWSH02000519.1:10176075-10208747 GCA_002382865.2 Heliothis virescens | reverse complement strand
TTACCTACATTTATCTTTTTCTTAGTATTCAAGTATGTCTCACCAAGTCATTGTCCTGCACCTAACGTATCAGGTCTTGTTGGACAAACAAACGAAAAACATTGAAGCTGGTGCACGTTATTCGGGCGGCGAGTGACGTAGGCCACCACCTTCTAGTCTAAACCAGAGTGCGGATCCCGCTGACCCACGGACCATTGTTCGCAAGATTTACGATGCATCTCGGTAATCGCATTCACAAAGTATAACATCGTACCTGAGATCTTTGAAGATCTTAACACATTTTACTGATAACGTCATAACAATCTACATTAGTAGCTATTTGCCGTTTCTAGAAGTCCGTATCCTCAAAAGTTTAAAATTTCTTATGCTCCATACCATCCTTTTCTTTGCACTTCATGAGTTCAATCAATTCTTAAGAAGACGGTTAAGGATATCATCCAGGATGCCTTACGAAATATCGTAATAACTAATAGTAATATGGGTTATTTCTACCAAAGCTTGCTTGCGTGTATCGAAGGTCTATGGACTCAAATGAACGTCTGTTTTTCAGCAAACCTAAGCATAACCAAAACAGATAATGAAGACGTACAAATACCTCACCCAGACGCGTAAATATATATGATATATTTCACCTGGAGATATAACACGTAAAGACACCTACATTGGTGCATGCTATTGAAACAAGAATCCGCAAACAGTATATAACAAGTAGTATTTAAACAAGTTGGTAGACAAGTCGGTATTTTATGTAATGAGAGAATGCCAGTCATTCATAAGTCCAAAGCATTCTTTGTTATCCGCCGTTCAAGCGCATGCGATAAAAAAGGTTGCGCGCCGCCACTTACCGACAGGCATATCCAACGATACCCATTATGTCAAATAAGGTCTTACTGAGACATTGTATTATTTACGTATTTTCAAGGTGTTTTATTTTATTAGTAGGTACTAGGGAATTATAATGCACAAAGTCAAGTAAGTACGAAGTCACTCAAAGCTTCAACGAAAACATGCAGTTAAACTAAATTCACTGAAAAATGACCTGGTAGTCGCTGATTCAATTTATACAATTAAGCCATTCAGGAATGACACTTTCAACGGTCATAACATGTATAAAAAACTGCGAACATAAGATGTTATGAAAAAATAATTTATATCCACCAACAGACGCGTGAAATATGCCTTTCCTCTTGGGAATTCATGAATAGAATCTCATAAGTAAAGCAATAAAAATGTTGGAGAATATCCGTGCGTTTCCCCAGACATTCGGCTATGCTGTAATATTTGGTGCCAAAGCCGAATAAAAGCGATCGGACTGTTAACATCGAACATTACGAATTTTCCTTCCCACGTATAAGTAAATATTAATGTCTTATCACTGTTTGCTACCTAAATATGGAAAAAACTTTCTGAATTATACAGCTAGGGAAAAGAAACTGGTCTTTAGAAATTTTAATTGAGTACCTAAAAGGGCGAACTGTTTGAAAATAAGAGAAAACAAAACAGACCAAAACTACATCAAGATACCATTGCGAAATAGTGTCATTCTTAAATTTTCTCCGACATGAATATTTCATAGATATTTCAACATGGAAATGGTGCCCTGAGAAACTCCAAGGAATAAGCACCATCAGTAGCTAGGAAAATCCCAAAAGGGTAAATGTCCAAAAAATTCCGAAATTGATTCCTGAGTTGACGGTGCCGTGTCCTATTAAGTTAACTATGTTGTTGTATTTTTTATTTCAATGTACGCTGTCTTATACTACTTTTGCTAGCAAAAGAAAAGCCATAGTCGGTAAAGAAAAAAAAAGATATGGCTAGTTTTATACCCCTGAAAATCATTCCCTCACCATGTCCCTTAGCCCAAAAAACAACTGAAATACCGGTGTATCTCGGAGGAAAAATATTTGCATTAATAAAATATTTCTAATATATATGAGAAATGTGTGTATTTTCTCTTAAAAACTTTCTTTTTACCAACGACTAATTGATACAAAAAGAAAATCCATTTTTAATATGTCCCCCCAAAATAAAAATCATTCCCTTCACAGATTACGGGAATTCGATTACTTATCGTATCGAACGATATATTGGAACGCTTATAAATGTTTTGAGTAACTGGTAAACAATCGCAATAGTTACAACATGGCGATTTTCTTCCCAACTGCAGGTGAGTTTGTGCAATAAAATATACATAAAAAAATATTAGAGTTACATTTATGGCAATCATTACCTCACATTAGATGTATGTATTAAGAATTTTAGTATGTATCTGTATAATTTGTGTTTTATACGTTGATTGGGAGTAAATTGCATATTCATCAAGTGTTAACAGCAATTTGAGGTTATGCGCCGGTTTTTTTGTGGCTTTAGTTTAAAAATCGTCATTGCCTCACCACCATTCCCTCACTCATACATGAAGTAACGGATGCTTGAGGGAATGATTAATACAGTGTTCTATAATTATTTTAGAATATTTATTGATCTTGCAACTTATATATTTTATTCGAAACAGGTACCGACATCGTATACGTAAATAAATGGCCACGATCAAAGAAATTGACTGAGGTTGAGAAGAAATTAAAAAAAGAAAGAGTATGATACAGAAAATAAAGACTAAACTTTGGCTAGTTAAAAGAGGAATTATGTTTTTACAGAGTTGTATGACTCTACAAGTTGATGTTTAAAATTAAAGACTGATTAATTTGATATTAAACAACAATGGGCATCATAAAAAATACTAAATAAGGAAGAATAACTTAAGCTAAAATATAAATGAAAACGTAATTAATGTGTAAACTACAAAGTTAATAAGAATTTAAGAAGTAAGATTAAAAACATTTTGTAACCTACCACTGTAGTGATAATTTTTGAGTTCATTTTGTTCAAACATAAGGTTTGAAACCTTGTTTGTTGTTTTGAGGAAAAATACATATTTTTCTTTATTATTCGTGTTTTCTTATTCAAATTACTTTAAAAATATAATTCCCTACACTCTGAGTCATTTCCCTCATTTATTATTTTTTTTTTAAGTATTATAGGACAAAAAATTGATGGAGGACCGATAGTCTTAAATAATCTCTTATAGTTACATTTTTATTATGTAAAAAACTTCTAAGCTATTCCAAAAAAAAAAAAATTGAACAACATGCTCAAATTTCGTTAATTTCATGACATTTACCATAAACGGACGCAAAAGTTCGTGCTACTGTTGTCATCCATAGACAAGATAAGGCTTGTGTACATAGATAAGGGACCCTTGCAATAGACAAACACGCTTGCGCATCCGACGAAATACATTTGAAACCAGGAACATCTTAGACTAGCTGCCAATGTTTGAAATAGAAGTACCTAACTTCAACACTACAAAGTGCAGTTTCTTATCAGGATTCCAATTTATGTAGAAGAGTGTATTTTATTAGCCGCATCACTTAGCTAAAAAAGTATTTTAAGGTGGAAAATTTTACAAATAGTTACGTTCTTAGACGATTACGCCATGACCAATAAACATCATGTTATTCATCAAATCATAAATTAATGTTGTTACTTCCTCATACCAAGTTACGTACATAAATTAATTAATTGGTTCTTCGTTTATTAGTAGTTACGTTGAACGCAGTGCTTAGTTGGCCAAAAAAAGACTCCGAAAAAATCGTTGTAGTAGGCGTATAAACAACGCGTAACAGATAATCGTCAATTCACAAAAAAAACTAACAACTTAATAAAAAGAAACCAATTAATTAATTATGTACGTAACTTTTGGATATGCAGGAAAGTAACAACATTAATTTATGATTTGATGAAATAACATGATGTATTTGGTCATGGCCGTAATTCGTCTAGGAACCTGTAAACTCATTTGTAATTTCCACCTTAAAATACTTTTTAAGCTAAGTATGCGACGCTAATAAAATACACTCTTTCTACAAATTGGAATCCTGATAAAGAACTGCATTTGTTAGTGTTGAAGTAGGTACTTCATTTCCAAACACATTGCAAAGCTAGTCTAAGATGTTCTGTTTCACAATGTATCCGTCGATGCCGCAAGCGTGTTGTCTATTGCAAGGGTCCCTTATCTTTGTACACAAGCCTTATCTGCTGTCTATGGCGATGACAACAGTTAGCACGACTTGACGTCCGTTTATGGGTACAATGTCATGAAATTACGAATTTGAGATGTTGTTCAATTTTTTTTTTTTTGATAGTCCTAAGAAGTTTTTTTCACATTAAATCAAAAATTGTAACTATAAGAGATCTATTTAAGACTATCGGGTCCCTCCATATTCTTTGTCTATTAATACTTTAAAAAAAAAAAATAATAAATGAGGGAATGACTCAGAGTGAGGAATTAATTTTTAGTATTTGAAATAAGGAAAACACGGAATAATAAAGAAAAATATGTTATTTTTCCTCAAAACAACAACAAGGTTTCTAAACCTTATTTGTTTGAACAAAATTGAACTCAAAAATTTATCACTACAGTGGTAGGTTACGAAAATGTTTTTATCTCTTACTTTCTTAAATTCTTACTAAACTTTGTAGTTTACAACATTAATTACGTTTCATTATATTTTAGGCTTAAGTTTATTCTTACTTATTTAGTATTTTTTTAATGATGCCCATTTGCTTTTTAAATCAAATTATCAGTCTTAATTTAAAACATCACTGTAGAGTCATACAACTCTGTAAAAACATAATTCCCTCTTTTTAACTAGCCAAAGTAGTCTTATTTCTGATCATTACTCTTTCTTTTTTAATTTCTTCTCAACCTCAGTCAATTTCTTTGATCGTGCCATTTATCTTACGATACGATGTCGGTACCTGTTTCGAAAAAAATATATAAGTGCAGATCCAATAAATATTCTAAAAATACATTATAGAAACACTGTATTAATCATTCCCCAAGCATCCGTTACTTCATGTATGAGTGAGGGAATGGTGGTGAGGCAATGACATTTTTAACTAAAGCCACAAAAAAACCGGGCGCATACCTCAATTGGCTGTTAACACTTGAATATGCAAATTACTCCCGAATAACGTATTAAAACAACAAATTATACAGATACATACTAAAATTCTTAATACATACATCTAATGTGAGGTAATGATTGCCATAAATGTAACTCTAAATATTTTTTTATGTAATATTTTATTGCACAAACTCACCTGCAGTTGGGAAGAAATCGCCATGTTGTAACTATTGCGATTGTTACCAGTTACTCAAAACATTTATAAGCGTTCCAATAATATCGTTCGATACGATAAGAAATCGAATTCCCGTAATCTGTGAGGGAATGATTTTTATTTGGGGGGACATATTAAAAATGGAATTTTCTTTTGTATCAATTAGTCGTTGGTAAAAAGAAAGTTTTTAAGAGAAAATAACACACATTTCTCATATATATTAGAAATATTTTATTAATGCAAATATTTTTTCCTCCGAGATACACCGGTATTTCAGTTGTTTTTTGGGCTAAGGGACATGGTGAGGGAATGATTTTCAGGGTATAAAACTAGCCATATCTTTTTTTCTTTACCGACTATGGCTTTTCTTTTGCTAGCAAAAGTAGTATAGACAGCGTACATTGAAATAAAAAATACACAACATAGTTAACTTAATAGGACACGGCACCGTCAACTCAGGAATCAAATTTCGGAATTTTTTGACATTTACCCTTATGGGATTTCTCTAGCTTATCTGATGGTGTTATCTCCTTGGATTTCTCAGGGCACCCATTCATGTTGATATCTATGAATATTCATGTCGGGGAAAACTTTAAGAATGACACTGTTCGCAATGTTATCTTGATGTAGTTTTGCGTCTGTTTTGTTTTCTCTTATTTCAAACAGTTCGCCTTTAGGTACTCAATTATAAATTTCTAAAGACAGTTTCTTTCCCTAGCTGTATATTCAGAAGAGTTTTTCCATATTTAGGTAGCAAACAGTGAAAGAACATTAATATTTACTATAGTGGAAGGAAAATTCGTAATGTTCGATGTTCACAGTCGATCGCTTTTATTGGCTTTGGCACAAATATTAACACATAGCCCGAATGCTGGGGAAACGCACGGAAATATTCTCCAACATTTTATTGCTTTACTTATGAAGATTCTATTCATGAATTCCCAAGAGAAAGGCATATTTCAGCGGTCTGTTGGTGGATATTAAATTTTTTTTCATAACATCTTATGTTTCGCAGTTTTTTATACATGTTATGACCGTTGAAAGTGTCATTCTTGCAATGCTTATTGTATAAATTGAATGCAGCGACTACCAGTCATTTTTCAGTGATTTAGTTTAACTGCATGTTTTTCGTTGAAGCTTTGAGTGCTTCGTACTTACTTGAACTTTGTGCATTATAACTTCCCTAGTACCTACCTAATAAAATAAAAACCTTGAAAATCGTAATAATACAATGTCTCAAGTAAGACCTATTTGACATAATGGGTATCGTTGGTATAGCCGTGTCGGTAAGGGCGGCGCGCCAACCCTTTTTTATCGCACTGCGCTTGCGGCGGATAACAAAAGAATGCTTGGACTTATGAATGACTGGCATTCTCTCATTCACATAAAATTACCGACTTGTCTACCACTTGTTTAAATACTACTTGTTATTATACTGTTTTGCGACTTCTTGTTTCAATAGCATGCACCAATGTAGGTGTCTTTACGTGTTATTTATCTCCAGGTGAAATATATCATATATATATTATCGCGTCTGGTGAGGTAGGTACGTCCTTCAGTTATCTGTTATTGTTTATGCTTAGGTTTGCTGAAAAACAGACGTGTCATTTGAGGTCATAGACCTTCGATACACGCAGCAAAGCTTTGTAGAAATAACACCATATTACTAATTAGTTATTACGATATTTCGTAGGCATTTCCTGGATGATATCCTTAACCGTCTTCTTAAGAATTGATGAACTCATGAGTGCAAAGAACAAGGATGGATGGAGCATAAGAAATTTTAAACTTTTGAGGATACGGACTTCTTAGAAACGGCCAAATAGCTACCTAATGTAGATTGTTATGACGTTATCAGGTAAAATGTGTTAAGATCTTCAGAGATCTCAGGTACGATTTACTTTGTGAAATGCATTACCGAGATGCATCGTAATCTTGCGAACAATGGTCCGTGGTCAGCGGGTCGCACTCTGTTTAGACTAGAAGTGGTGGCGCTACGTCACTTCGCGCCGATAACGTGCACCAGTTCAATGTTTTCGTGTTTGTCAACCAAGGACCTGATACGGTTAGGTGCAACATGACTTGTGAGACATACTTGAATACTAGGAAAAAGATAAATGTAGGTAAATACCTAGCTAAAAATGTTTAATATCAGTGTTGATGATGATTATACGAAAGTTATAAATTTATAATATTTATAATACCTAAATAACATCCTGATTAATGTCTGAAGAAGTCAATAAATCTTTATGACACCTATGCATTTCAATGACAATCACATACCCGTTTTATATCAGTTAAACTATCTGCTAGGAATGTGCAATAACTGGATTTGCTTTTTTTCTACAAAGCCTGCGACAGGTTTTTTTGAGGTCGGTGCTATCGTTCGTCTTGTTAAAGACTACAAGAACATTTCTGGCGAAATTGGCATCATAATAAACCTCACTGTTAATTACTATGCAAATTGATGGCGCCAAATATTATGACGGATTTCAAGCGAGGAATGCAGTTTGTATACCTACTAACCATATAGAAAGCGGTTCCGATTTTGTTTCAGCTATCCTAATGGCAAGCTTTACAAGTCCGCTCTATCGATTTATTAGTCGACTTTTGATTTGTTGATTAAAACTTTTTATTTCATTTTTTGTGCTAACTTTTACGGAGTCCCAGGAATAGGGACCATCCTTATGTGGTTTATAGTTTTTGTCATAGGAGAGGGTGACAAATATGGCTCGGGCAGGGTACGGTGCACCAAATAGGGCACATCGGCGCGCTTGAATAATTAATTAATTCCGACTATCGCAACCGCTAGGATTGGATTTATTTAGACTGGGAATGGGATGGTCTCCGGGGGTTTGTGCAGTTAATTCGGATTGAAATGGGTGGTCTGTTTGTGTAGTGTTGCGACATACAATAGGTAAATATCCGTAAATAAAAATCCATCCGTGTTCACAAAAAAAAACAAATATTTTAATAGATATTTCGGTATTTTTTCTCCATGATTATAAATTTGTTCATAAAATTTAAATAATGAATTATTCTCCAAATTAAAATCTGCTGATTTATTAAATAGTTTTGCACACGCAAAGCTGTTTATTTAATAAATCAGGATAGTCTAGATCTCTGTGGAATTTTATAAATTTCACGTTTTTGTAAAATTAAGACGCATTTAGATTCAAAAATTTTCACTAATTTACAAAGTGGTTTTGGTGTGAACTTATTGGAATAATTTTGCATTAGAAGATTTTTGGCTACCTGTAGGTTTTTTTTTAATTTATTAATCCTATTATGTAGTTAATCTAAAATTTAGATTATTATAATTATAATAAATTTAAGTGTTACCTACAAGATACTTATAATAATTATTTGGCACGTTATTTGTTTTATGCTTAGGAATAACATAGGAGGAGTTCTTGAAAGTTTACCCAGCTTCCACTAAAATGTCAATATTTTTTCCAGTTCGGCATAACATTAATAAAACACGTTGATCTTACATAAAGATTATCAAAAAATATATTCTGTTATCAAACCCCGAATTGAAGCAGAGAATTTTACAGCGAAGTTAAGCTATAGGCTTAGCATGGAGATTATCAAGTCTCTGTCCGTTGATGGCAGTCCTACAAAATGCTACTCCATTCATACATGGTGTGTAGTAATCTATATTGCCTAGGGCTTATCCCTTGGAGCAGCCGACACTTATCGCGCCGCGATGGATCGTCCGCCAGCGTAATGGAAAATCGTTGTAGCTCAGAATCGTCCGCTTCGCCAAACTGCCGTCATTGTTCATGTATATGTTGTACGAAAAATTCCAATAATATCCCTATTAACGGATCGTTGATATAATATAAACGAAATATGTTAAACATTTATGATTCGTTCCAACTTCGAATACGCGTTGATGAAAATTTAAATTCCTATTCTGAATAATCTCACGCCGCCAAGAGGGCCGAGAAGAAAATTACATTCCATTTTGCGCGTTAACACGTACGGATATTATTATTATAGATAATCATCAAACCTAACAAACCAATTACACGATTACTACGCTTCGCAGTGGGTCTTATCTTAATCCACTGGCTATTTGAAGGCGGTAACTTATTCAAACCCGTGTTTAATTGGATCTCGGCGCTAGCCAGCGCATTCTCCAAACGAACCGTGACTATCACGTTTATTCCGTATACATTCCAAATTGTATGTTTGTATATCGACTACTGTGGGCTATAAACAGGGGCAGGCTTGCCAATAAACTTTTAGCGCTTTATTATTGCCATCTATCTTTATACAGACATCAACCTAACAGGGTTTAGTTCTTAGGTAATAAAATGTAGGTACCTGTTTCTTTGGTCTTTTAAAAACAGTCTTGGAGCACAAGAGGAGAAAAATGCCAGACGGACGACAGCGTGGATTTATGCCAAGTCGGGCTTTTACTCGCGAAACATATTTGTGACCATTTCCGTGAGGTGCTCACATAAAATAAACAGTGGAAAATAATTTAAAGTGCAAGCACATCTTCACTTATCTCTGTTCGGATATGGTCAGGGCTGCTATTTCTGCTTTTTTGTCTATGCTACAACATTGAATATTAATGGGTTATTAGTTAGTACCTTTTCCAAGAATTTTATAATAGTTAGGATGCCTCTCAGTTTACTGTGTTCCAGGTTCTCACATCAATATAAAATTAAAATCCTTGCACTTTGAAGCTTTGCATGTATGTAATTCTGTGTTGATGACACCCACAGCCCTAAAAAACGTACATCGTACGTACATTTTAAAATTCAACCTGTATATGAAACACCGTAACTTCCCTGTGCTTGGTATGCAAAACATTCAAATAATAGGAAATGAAGCACACCAATGTAGGTCTTTAATATTATATGAAGTCAAAGTGCGATTATTTATCCTTTTGCAATGCGGATCTAGCTGTCATGACATGAATTTATTTCACGTCATTATGCATCATAGACAGTAAATTAGTATTTTTTGTTGCACCTGCGTGGCCTTGAGGCTTGAAGATTAATACAGTGCTAAAGGAAAGGCGATTTATTAATATTTTATTTTACAGCAAAAAAACATTTTTCTGGCTAAATTAATTTAAAGCACGCTTAATCAATTTTTGAATTTTATACCTCTAAAATGGTTTTAACATTAAAATCAAAATTTCCGTCATGAATAAAATATTTTAGTCTCAAGAATGACGGTATCTACTGAAAATATATAAGGACGAGATCTACAATGCCAGATCATATGACACCAATTTGTGTAGTAGCATGCCAACTCGTGTAATTATGGGCTAAGCTTACAAAAAGCCTTCTAAATATAATCCGGGGTGTAACCGTAAACTTTAGTCGGTGTAATATTCCCTCCACCATACCTACGTAAGGAGAGAAGCTTGCCTTGCGAATTTATCGCCAGACGAACCACGGTTTAATGAGAACAGCAGGTGGCAGCCGAAATGACTGCACTGAATGACGGCCCGCTCACTGTTACTTTGGATTAGGAGGAAATAAGAATTAAATTCCAATGTAGGTACTGTTCTTTTTTGTTATTAATTGCTACGTTTTTGTGCACTCAGTCGCATAATTGCAAACAGTGAACCCGATTCAGTTTTTCGATAATCAACTTCATTATGCCGCACCGATTGATTTAGATGTTTGTTTTTGTCATGTCACTATTAAAATTGTAATGGTGAATATCCGAAGAAAAATTTGTTCTGAATACGTAGGTAGATCTAAAAGTATAATTTAGCAGTAGCATTTATTTTTGGCGATGGCTTTCTCAGATATAAAAATTGGCACGGCAATTTATTTGACACCTAAAATTCACGCTACGATCGCTTACCATATTTCGAATACTTGAATATAATTATCAAGCTCAGAAGCATACATTCATTACCGCCTATTCTCAATTTATGTGTAAGATAAACTAGCGTTATCTTAGAAATACGTCGCATATGTCAGCGGCAGAAATCTCAAAGCAAATATTTGGTGAGGCGTCAACGACGCAGATATTAAACGGTCGAGGTCCGGAGGGTTCCCGGACACCCTCCCGGACACTCTCGAACTTGACCAAGTCTTGAGGGGTTTCTCCTTAACAAAAACATTCTGCCCTTGAAGATATAGCTTTTAAACGATCAAATAACATCATCNCTAGATCTCTGTGGAATTTTATAAATTTCACGTTTTTGTAAAATTAAGACGCATTTAGATTCAAAAATTTTCACTAATTTACAAAGTGGTTTTGGTGTGAACTTATTGGAATAATTTTGCATTAGAAGATTTTTGGCTACCTGTAGGTTTTTTTTTAATTTATTAATCCTATTATGTAGTTAATCTAAAATTTAGATTATTATAATTATAATAAATTTAAGTGTTACCTACAAGATACTTATAATAATTATTTGGCACGTTATTTGTTTTATGCTTAGGAATAACATAGGAGGAGTTCTTGAAAGTTTACCCAGCTTCCACTAAAATGTCAATATTTTTTCCAGTTCGGCATAACATTAATAAAACACGTTGATCTTACATAAAGATTATCAAAAAATATATTCTGTTATCAAACCCCGAATTGAAGCAGAGAATTTTACAGCGAAGTTAAGCTATAGGCTTAGCATGGAGATTATCAAGTCTCTGTCCGTTGATGGCAGTCCTACAAAATGCTACTCCATTCATACATGGTGTGTAGTAATCTATATTGCCTAGGGCTTATCCCTTGGAGCAGCCGACACTTATCGCGCCGCGATGGATCGTCCGCCAGCGTAATGGAAAATCGTTGTAGCTCAGAATCGTCCGCTTCGCCAAACTGCCGTCATTGTTCATGTATATGTTGTACGAAAAATTCCAATAATATCCCTATTAACGGATCGTTGATATAATATAAACGAAATATGTTAAACATTTATGATTCGTTCCAACTTCGAATACGCGTTGATGAAAATTTAAATTCCTATTCTGAATAATCTCACGCCGCCAAGAGGGCCGAGAAGAAAATTACATTCCATTTTGCGCGTTAACACGTACGGATATTATTATTATAGATAATCATCAAACCTAACAAACCAATTACACGATTACTACGCTTCGCAGTGGGTCTTATCTTAATCCACTGGCTATTTGAAGGCGGTAACTTATTCAAACCCGTGTTTAATTGGATCTCGGCGCTAGCCAGCGCATTCTCCAAACGAACCGTGACTATCACGTTTATTCCGTATACATTCCAAATTGTATGTTTGTATATCGACTACTGTGGGCTATAAACAGGGGCAGGCTTGCCAATAAACTTTTAGCGCTTTATTATTGCCATCTATCTTTATACAGACATCAACCTAACAGGGTTTAGTTCTTAGGTAATAAAATGTAGGTACCTGTTTCTTTGGTCTTTTAAAAACAGTCTTGGAGCACAAGAGGAGAAAAATGCCAGACGGACGACAGCGTGGATTTATGCCAAGTCGGGCTTTTACTCGCGAAACATATTTGTGACCATTTCCGTGAGGTGCTCACATAAAATAAACAGTGGAAAATAATTTAAAGTGCAAGCACATCTTCACTTATCTCTGTTCGGATATGGTCAGGGCTGCTATTTCTGCTTTTTTGTCTATGCTACAACATTGAATATTAATGGGTTATTAGTTAGTACCTTTTCCAAGAATTTTATAATAGTTAGGATGCCTCTCAGTTTACTGTGTTCCAGGTTCTCACATCAATATAAAATTAAAATCCTTGCACTTTGAAGCTTTGCATGTATGTAATTCTGTGTTGATGACACCCACAGCCCTAAAAAACGTACATCGTACGTACATTTTAAAATTCAACCTGTATATGAAACACCGTAACTTCCCTGTGCTTGGTATGCAAAACATTCAAATAATAGGAAATGAAGCACACCAATGTAGGTCTTTAATATTATATGAAGTCAAAGTGCGATTATTTATCCTTTTGCAATGCGGATCTAGCTGTCATGACATGAATTTATTTCACGTCATTATGCATCATAGACAGTAAATTAGTATTTTTTGTTGCACCTGCGTGGCCTTGAGGCTTGAAGATTAATACAGTGCTAAAGGAAAGGCGATTTATTAATATTTTATTTTACAGCAAAAAAACATTTTTCTGGCTAAATTAATTTAAAGCACGCTTAATCAATTTTTGAATTTTATACCTCTAAAATGGTTTTAACATTAAAATCAAAATTTCCGTCATGAATAAAATATTTTAGTCTCAAGAATGACGGTATCTACTGAAAATATATAAGGACGAGATCTACAATGCCAGATCATATGACACCAATTTGTGTAGTAGCATGCCAACTCGTGTAATTATGGGCTAAGCTTACAAAAAGCCTTCTAAATATAATCCGGGGTGTAACCGTAAACTTTAGTCGGTGTAATATTCCCTCCACCATACCTACGTAAGGAGAGAAGCTTGCCTTGCGAATTTATCGCCAGACGAACCACGGTTTAATGAGAACAGCAGGTGGCAGCCGAAATGACTGCACTGAATGACGGCCCGCTCACTGTTACTTTGGATTAGGAGGAAATAAGAATTAAATTCCAATGTAGGTACTGTTCTTTTTTGTTATTAATTGCTACGTTTTTGTGCACTCAGTCGCATAATTGCAAACAGTGAACCCGATTCAGTTTTTCGATAATCAACTTCATTATGCCGCACCGATTGATTTAGATGTTTGTTTTTGTCATGTCACTATTAAAATTGTAATGGTGAATATCCGAAGAAAAATTTGTTCTGAATACGTAGGTAGATCTAAAAGTATAATTTAGCAGTAGCATTTATTTTTGGCGATGGCTTTCTCAGATATAAAAATTGGCACGGCAATTTATTTGACACCTAAAATTCACGCTACGATCGCTTACCATATTTCGAATACTTGAATATAATTATCAAGCTCAGAAGCATACATTCATTACCGCCTATTCTCAATTTATGTGTAAGATAAACTAGCGTTATCTTAGAAATACGTCGCATATGTCAGCGGCAGAAATCTCAAAGCAAATATTTGGTGAGGCGTCAACGACGCAGATATTAAACGGTCGAGGTCCGGAGGGTTCCCGGACACCCTCCCGGACACTCTCGAACTTGACCAAGTCTTGAGGGGTTTCTCCTTAACAAAAACATTCTGCCCTTGAAGATATAGCTTTTAAACGATCAAATAACATCATCTATTTATTTATTTATTTATTTATTTATTTAAACTTCATGTACAAAATATTATACATTGGCGGACTTAATGCCACAAGGCATTCTCTACCAGTCAACCATCGGGTTAAAGGGAGATGTAATTGAGGTACAAAAAAGTAAATTAAAAGAAGAAAGATAAGAAACTACAAATAATACAATACATATATACTCAATACACAAACTAATAAATAATTAATTATATATATATATATATATATGATATGATATAACTTACAAAAAATAAACAATAAGAATGACAAGACTCAAGTCGACCTCTACCTAGCCTTTTCACATATATTTCGTCAACTTCCAGTCTAACCAGCAGTACCAATGTTTTACATGGAGCGAGTGCCTATCTGAACTCCTAAACCTATTTAGCTGGACAACCCCATACCCCTCGGTGAGACGGGTGTAAGTTACGAGACCTAAGAATATTAAACGGTTTTTTAACAAGTGGATTTCTATTCAAATTACTAATAGGTACTTATATAACAGTCTGTACAACAGTGCATATAATATATAATTTTGTGTAACTGTCATTTGACCTAAAGAAAAAGGCGTGTTAAAAAGAAAGTGCCTTTATACCTACTACAAACCCTGTCATCATATTACATAATGGACTCTCTTCCCCTTTTCTAAGAACCTATCAATATTTGACTTTTAACATTAAAAAAGTTAAAGTGCTTTTAAGGATTCTTAGATTATGAATGGCCTTTAAGACGACATTTATGAAGTTATTTGTCCAATTAATGGGTACTTGCGACAAAGTTTAGCGGCGAAGCTTACACGTATCGAACATTATTATTTTTAGTGGTAGGTACACTGATGTAAGTACTTTATTAAACGGTTTTATTTAGGTCACCCCGTTTTTTTTAACTGACTTCAAAGAGGAGTACTCAGTTTGACCTTTATGTATCTATGTATGTTTGTGCCCGATTATCTCTCTTTTCAAAGCAGATTTTCTTTTACTTAGTTGAAAGGTGATTAGGATCTCATGACTGATTCCACTTAATTATCTACGTTTTATTTTAATTATCTAATGAGATTATACACTACGTTATATCAACAAGTTTGTCAGTTTTTATGAGCCCCTGTGAGACATAATACCTATCTCAAGGTTGGCCCAACATTATCATGTGATTCTTAGTTGTTTATACTCTTTGGGTGCCTCACTAATCGTGTAGATGAGAATATTGGTGCAACACAGGAAGGCTGGGGCTTAGCTCACAACTAAAACTTGGTATCCTAGCATAATATAGTGGAGTACTTCCGCAACTAGAAACAGTCTTGAATGCATAACTAATCACGTCCACTTGCTTCGATGTTATCAATACCGTATTATCACAAGCACAGGACGAAAATAATTGTCGTTGACGTAGTTAGAGAGGGCAGATACAGGCCAGTTATTAATAAATAAGAAAATATGGAAAAATCAATTTTACATGTCAATATTTA
Source organism: Heliothis virescens (assembly GCA_002382865.2). Lineage (NCBI taxonomy): Eukaryota > Metazoa > Arthropoda > Insecta > Lepidoptera > Noctuidae > Heliothis > Heliothis virescens. The sequence goes on along the minus strand of NWSH02000519.1, from coordinate 10,192,917 downwards.
GGATAAAACTTAACCTGGATGAAATAAGAAGAAACAAAAATTAGTGCATCCTTATGTTTCATATGTTGGCGCTAATTTTAGAACTTACTGCTTCATTTAAAGAGTTACAGATAAATTCTGATATTAAGTTCCGTATAAGCTATTTAAGCATACGCTTCACTTAAATAATGACATTAACGTCGGTATTTATTTATAACTTTGGTAGGTAAAGGCATATTAAGTTTCGCCGCCATGTGACCAAGCTAATCGGTCGGTTATAAATAATGTCTGATTAAACTGTAGTTAATGTCCGAGCATGATTACGTGCTATAAGCTGGAGATTAAGTAAATGCTTCTTTAAGCACTATGAATTGCTTTATTGACTTGACCCTACTCCCCCAAAGTTTATGGGCTTAAAAACTTGGGGAAGTTGGAACCGTCAGAAATGAATAATTAGGTGATATAGAACATTTCATCACATGCAGTATTCAGCAAGAAAAGTGATTAATAGAACGCTTTTTACAGATCTTGCTAAGAACTATAAGTTTCAAATAAAAAAGGTGATATCGCACATTTCAAATGAATAGCAATAACTAAAGTGGTATAAGTTGTCTTATTAGCAACAAAAAGCGTGAAAAGAAGCTAACCGCAGTAAGTTGGCAACACCGTATTAGAACGGGTAAGAAGAAATATAATTTGCGTCTGAAGTATGAGGCGCGGCCATGTTTGGCATAACTGCCACTCAGTCTCGCCGAGACGTGTTCGCCGACTGGCTGATATTGCGAACCCGCCATATAAGGACCAAATAAATAGTTCCTACCCTACCTTATCCCCAAGGAGAGGCATCAACCATAAACACTGCAACGCATTCTCCAACTTCGATGCATAAAAAGCAGAGATGCCGTGTACGATAACTCTGTAATGGTGTTTTATTACTATTATTGTGGTGTAAGAGTTGTGCAGTCAATCCTTGCGTGTAATAGTAGCGTAGGTTCAGTTGATCTTGACGAGTGGAGGCAAACCTCACAGGGTTAACTTTCCACTTTAAGTTTGTACACCGAATCAAGTTTGATTGTCCTTTAATTGATTATGATGATTATATTATAGAAAAATTTGGAAAGGGCAGATCGAAATTATTTGATGGAATTGCGATAAGATGAATGGTGGACACTCCTGATAAAGCGAAACCTACCAATTAGAGATGAACGCATTTACAAATACTTGCTCAAACCTGTGAGTTAAAAATACCAAGAGAAGTGTATTGGTTACACAACTGTCATCGTCGGTGGTCCTGTAACGTAGATGTACAATAACGTCTACGACCATGCACAATGTGTCATAAACGCTCTGTGGACTTGCAATTGTCTATTGTCTCTGTCGTACTTAAGTTTTACTAACTCTGATTAAGGTTAAGTATGGCCGACATTTATCACCTCACTAGAAGAACCGCAACAAGCCGTTGAAGCCTTACTTCACATAATTTTATTGTGTCATTTGTCTACAAGTAAATCTAAGTTTGATGATGAAGCTGACCACTTTTTTAGGACATACCCAAATTACTTAAGTAACAGTATATTAAGTAGGTTCTCCGGCCCTTTCAATGCTTGTTACTTCAGTAAGGTGTGTAAGTAAAGGCGTCGCTCAAACCAGACTTGAAAGGTTTTCAGTGCGGCGGGCGGCGTTGTTTGTATCCTGTCTTTGGAAGGATTTGCGACGGACGAGCTCCGTCTGCCTAAATTAGGAAATGCTTTCACATAAATTGACCTTATCTACGATGGGTTTATTGACATACAGCAAGGCCGTTAGAGGCCCGACTGACCGGCCAAGGTAAAGAATAATACCACAGTGCCATAAAGTAAAGTTTATCAAGTTCGATTAATAATTTTACACAAACATAAACTGGTTGCCTTCATCAACATTATAAAAAAACATTTTCTAAGAACCTGTTGGATATCGCTTCGATAACATTATTATGCATAGCAGATACTTATGATTTGAATGTCCATCAAAGAGAAACATGTCAATGATGATCAAACATGACAAGTTCGTGGGCGCAGTTACAACTTATATTTGCTTTTGAATCTGTTAAAATGATTTACGTTGGTATAATGTAGATATTAGCAAACGAACATAAAGTTGTGAACACACATAAATAATATGTATTTCTCTGATTTTATTATGTGACGGTTACGACTGAAACTGTCATAATTTAATTGAAGGCACAGCGATTATTAAGTTTATTTGATGTTCCTATGCGGACTTGTTACTCAATATACGGTTCACTTATAAAATGGCAAAATTCAATTTGAAATAAAGGCTGTACCTACATATAAATTTTATGTCACTTGAAATGGAAAATCGAGTTTAAAGTTTTCATTGATGCTGCAGCTATGTGAGCGAAATAGAGAATTTTATTATGGCTGAATAAAACCGAGGGATAGAAGCTTTGCTATGGAATGTCGGCGGACGGGTCGTACGCATCGACCCACAGCATACCTAAACGTAGCTATGTACACACGCACTAAATCTTTAATTAAAACAAAGCGATGAATTTCCTTTTAAAATAATCTTAGCCCATTGTAGCAGAATCTGTGGTCACTATTCTGACTGTCGATCTCCAGAAGGGGCATATCAAGACATTAAAGGATTGAATGACGAAAAGCTTATCTTTCTGGTTGAACCAACAGAACACTATAATGGAAAGCCTCTCAAAGCTTCAGATGTCATACGAGTGACATTCTGCAATCACTCGGCACATTTGGAGTAAAGGAAGCGCGTGCGCACTAATTAGTGTCCGAGCGCTTCCTATAATCGAAGCCGATCCTGGCAGCACGCCGAGACACCGCGGAGCGGCAGACGATGAGCATTTCATTACAACACGATCATTCTGAATGACCAAATGTTTTCATTGCTCAATGAAAAACATCACATTGATTGATTGGTAACGTTATCGGAATGATTTTTCAAAGATTTTCCTGAACATCCTTGCTATGTCTGAAATGAAAACAGTGCTATAATGATCCGTTGTTTGTTTATTCAATATTCAGTTCCGTGAAATGATATCGGCTGGGCCGATTGTATTCAGCGCGTTACACAATTACATCAATCTGTTTAATTCCTAGGAACCACACAACACGTAACAATTGGTGACGGCAGTGTTCACAGCTCTATAAGAGGAAAGCAAGTGAACTCGTCACTGACATCATCCGTCGTATGCACATTTGTGAACATCTAATATTAGCTCTATGAGCGCTCAAATGTGTATTTTAGAGTTTTGGCGACGCAAGAGCGACGGGAAACGAAAAGCGAACAAAATAACATAAGTAATCTCTAGGATTTCAGGACCAAACCGGTCTTATCTAGACTGTTTCTGGAATTGCATATTGGTTCATTTTGTTAGTTTAGAGTTCCCAGACTCCCCCAGTCTGGGGAGAACATTTGTGTCTCGGTAATGTTTGAACAGATGATGTGTTGGGATTTAGATAGCTACGCGGAACTTTGTGCTTATAACTACATTTGAGACGAATGAGATTTACGCTTCCCTGTGAAGTGTATACTTGCTTACTCATAAGTTCAGTACTGACCAGGAGATACGTCACATAAATCTGGAGGAATTCACCATAAATAGTACCATAAATAGTACTATTTATGGTGAATAGGTTGAAGTAGGTACTATTAAACAGAGTAGGTACCTCTGTAAGATTCTATAACTAATAACAACCGCCTTGCTTATTATTTCATGAAATAATGATAGTAGTATTGATAATTCTAATTGGTTTAACCTATTATTTATCTATGAGTATTATTGATAATGATACGTATCTGAGTCATTAAAATTCTTGTGTTCTAGGATACCTATAGGATAATATGATGTCGGTTGAAGTTATCACCGTGGCATCGATTGCCGCTATTTGCATAGTCTATGTTAGCTAGACTTTGAGTATTTGCACGATAAATTCTACAAGCATAGACTTAAGACAAATACTCGTTGTCTATTGACCACATAGCTCATAGTTTGAACAAAATTAAATTGTAACTGAGTACCTGCCTATGGTTTTTGACTGCGCTAAATTACTGGTGTGAACTACTTGTGTACTTCATACATGTCTAGTACCTATAAACGCCTATAAGGTAACAGTTGTTTATGTAGGAAGCTTAGCCAGCTAGATAGATACATTCAACTAGTATTTCAGGAATAGGTCGTACAAGATAAAACAAAGCCAGTAAAAATAAACAAGTCAGTTTGCTGGAAGTCACATTGTTTAGTCTGTGGCGCTGCTATGACGTTTGCGGCTCCAGTGTTGCCAAAGTTGCCACCCAACTGTGTCAATATAAATGACGTATTTATTTACATTGGCAAGATTCAATCTCTATGATTTATTGTTGAACGATTCAAAACAGCTCTCAGCTCACATAAAGATTATAATGGCGTGATTAAATTTGAGTATTCTAGATCTAGTTGTGGCGCTAGACGCCATATGGCCTGCGCGCACGCACAAACCGTGGGAATGGGCAAACAAACCGTGTTTACAAGCCGCAGATTTGTTCACATTTTTTGTTTTACTGTGATGATTAAAGATTCAAATACGGCGTAGTACATTGTTTTTTCGCACATTTTTGTGATAATTACCTACATGTTATTAAAACGCAATTTATGCTTGAACTATAAACTGATTTTGTAGAAAATTACTATCCTATATATTATATCGTAGAAATCCTATCCTAAGCTAACTTAAAATTATCTGTTTTAATAACGGGAGTAATTTCGAAAATGAAACAAGTATAAAATCTTCCTCTTGGTGCATTATGAAGCGAAATTTCCATTAGGTGCCGACATTTTCCTTAAAGTTTGATAATTCCCTCAAGACTTGTAATGAGCAGCTGTTGAAATTAATTACGCCGAAGTTTCATTGAGTTCTACATAAATCGCACGTTATTACAGTCGTCCGTCGTGTTTGTCTCATTATTGAGGTATTCCCACTTCTGAAACGATTTTAATTACAACTGAAGACTGGGTGGTTTAGCTGTTAGATTTATACGGCGGACTAATTACAGACATCTCAGTTTATTTATCCTTATGGAATATTTTAGTGTCATTTAGTCACTTCTTGGGCTTATTGTTTTTGTGTCTCTCGACTGCGGTTATGTTGATTTTGAGTATGGAATGTTATGTTAAGAACCTTCGTAACTTGTGTATTTAACTTTGGAGATAGTCCTTGCCGTTTCTTTTACAGGAAACTAATATGAAATTTCCTGTTGATATTTTTCCTGATGTATTCATTCACTTACATACATTTTTATGTAGAAAGATTTAAACCTGTATTCTGCTTCTTTGGAAGAAAAACTTCTGCACTCCTGGACCCAAACCGTTATTCGTCAATTTCAAGTAATACATTAGTGTTATTACGTAACACCTAACTAGATAATAAGGATTGCATAAACTTTGCACAAAGCGAGTCCTAAGCTAATATAAATGTCAAAGCTCCTTTTGTAGCGTTTCTGTTGAAACTAAAATATTATCCTTAGAAACCGCTTTGAAACAATCGCCCTGACGAATTAGTGTAGATTAGAATTGAAATAGAATAATTATGTTTTGAATAAGACGTTTATACTATGAACATAGTTATTGTAGGGAAATTGTTATTTTACCTACTAAGTTTAAGTAACAATTGAATATCGGACATACTATTTTATGCTGCTGTTGTAAGTAATTTTGTAAGTAGGTATCCATAGTGTTCTGTCATACTAGGTTTTTTAGTACCATCCATGCCATTTGTATCCTTGATGTATTGACGTGTAACAAACACCAATGACGCAGAATGACCTTAATTTTCAAAAGTTCCTTGTTTACACATAGTAGCCTGGGAACTACTTAACATACTAGCCTTATCGCAGCATATTATATCTTTTAATTTGGCTATTAAATATTGATATGTGTGGTAAAGGTTATTTCGGTAATCAATCCTACTGATCAGACAACAAGATAACAATTTTGTTTACATCCTAGATTTTAATTTGTTTTAGAAAAATACCCGTGAAATGTCACAGTGACTATAAACTACGTAGAGTTTCATGTATATGACATTATTTTAATAACATATTCTAAACATTGCTTCTCTACTAATTTCAGCTTAATGTTTACTAGAAATGCATCAACGTGGTAATTTACCGATAAATGAAGCATAATAATATTTTATATCAAATATTTATCGATTAATTAAATAGATGGATGCTTCATAATTGAGCTAGCGATTATATGCGTAGTTAAAGGTAAATGCATGGCAAGACGGATAGGCAAGCAATTTATACATAATTCAACTTAGATTAAGTTGCAAGTAGGATCCCTATCTTTATAAGATCTCTTGGTGCTAATACCTAGGCACCTAATAGCTGTGCTAACATTATCAGTTCGTGAAATATCAAATGCTTCATTTATAACCATTTTTGGACTTTGCCCCTGACGATTAAATATTTATGGTTCATTTGAATAAAGGAACTGGGACACTAATAGTGCTGACATCTCTTCTCCATTTACCTATATATAGTGACAATATGCGCATATTTATATTTTAAGTAGACAGGTGCAACGATTAGAATGTGTTATTTAAAAGCAATGAATATGTAATATATATTTTTTTGTGATTTCAACAAATGATTGATATTCATTTATTAGCACATAATTAAAATTTACATTGTATAATTATCGACTCAATTAGAAGCTGGCAATACGGATACGATTTTCTTTTCATATAGGTTTTCAATTTACAGATGACGTCTATTTCGGCTCATCTATACCAATGTAAAAGTAGATTTGAATAAAACGCATGTATTAAAAAAAAATAGGTATGTAGATCATCTTCCTAAAGTAAAGTGGAGTAAGAAGACATTGCTACAAAAAATGACCTTCCCAATCAGTGAATGTTTATAAATATAACAATGCAAATCAATTTATGAGACCGAACTTTGTACAAACATACATAGTAAAAGCATTAGGTCAATATGAAGTCATTTGTGGTATCAAATGCATCTTCCATAATATGCTCATAAAAATATGAATAAGTATTGGTTCAATAACAGTCTATCGAGCATGATTGCGCTCAATACGACGATATTCATAATTAAAGATGACTCAATGAAAATGAAACTCATAGACGCTGCGTCTGCGCAGTTTACTTGTATACAGAATAATCAACAAATGGAGTGGTACCGCGAAAGCTCTTTTGGTCTTTGTGGATAGTGGGAAGAGACTATAGGGACTACAGATTTGCTCGATGAGTATGTAATGAACTTGTTGGCTTGAATAAATTTACAAAGAGGTATTCATTGTTGTGATATTCTTGTGGTTTTGCATCTGCCTCACCGTCTTTTTACCCGACTGCCAAGAAGGATTATGTTTTTGTTAATATCGTCCAGGAGTAACGACATATTAAAGCTGGACGCAATTCATTCACAACACAAAAGTATATTTTGTAGTACCTGGTCTTCCCCTACAGAGATAAAAATAAGGTAGGTACATAATCAGTCCATTTACTTTATTATCTGTGACGTAACGTGACACCCGGCTGCCGGTCGCTATCAGGTGCACGACCAGTTTGTTTTCATTACCACCCGCTATTGTAATATTAATAGAATATTTCCACTCATCAATAACTTCTTAGTAGCACTTTACATAATAATCTAGATTTCATTATCTTTGTTTTTGATGAGATGAATAATTACTACCGATATACATCGCAGGTGTTGTGACCATGTAAACTGGTTTGATTAGGTTAAATGCTTGTTGATATGGATTAATTATTTCAAGGATGTTTATAGATTGATTTAATTAGCAATCCTATGTGACTTATACGAATTCTTTTACACGCGTGCACCTGAGGAATTTAAATTTTTATTCGTCTGTTCTAACTTGGTTTTATGTTTTTCATTAACGAAATTGAGGAAAAATAAGCAGAGGTTATATACCTGCTCGAGTAATAAGACGGATTGCACCGCGGTGAGTTATTAGAGCTCTAACCGTCCGTTGTGTTTACGGTTTACCGGCTGCAGCCTCGTCTGTTGGCGGACGAGGATTAGCTCATTTACAGCGCAGTTATCGCGTACTGCGGCTTTGGGCGGCACGTTAACTCTAATGAAACATCCACCTCGCCCCGGATTTAAGGCACACCTTACTGAACTCCAGTTCAAAAATACAATGAAAGTACTTTTTGCAAATATTGCGTTTTATATTCAATTTATATTGGAATATTTTGCAATGTATTCTACTCTGAAAAGCGCTTTCACAAAAACCTCGCATATTTTTTTGTGAACCGATACTGTACTAGATATTGCACACAAAAAGAATAAAATGGAAAAGGTTTTTATTCAGTTACGATTTTGTTCTGTGAGAGTTAGCTGTTATGCAATGCACTATACGATAAAGCTTTATATATATCGCAGCCAACTAGTTGAATTAGCCAGCCAATTGGACGCCTAGGCGGTTAATAAAAGGTCGACATCCAACTGTACGCCTAGGCCGATAGTTGATTGAACTGGAATCATTCAACGTTTAACAACATGGCGTATTGAAAATCAGCCCTTTTAAAATGACTAAATTCTGTTCAGTCTGATCGTATAATCCGCCGTATTACATTACAGCCAGCCGTCNCGCCTAGGCGGTTAATAAAACGTCGACATCCAACTGTACGCCTAGGCCGATAGTTGATTGAACTAGAATCATTCAACGTTTAACAACATGGCGTATTGAAAATCAGCCCTTTTAAAATGACTAAATTCTGTTCAGTCTGATCGTATAATCCGCCGTATTACATTACAGCCAGCCGTCCTAAAAATTTGCTGAAAGTTAGGTTTAATGGCAGAAACGAATTGCGGTAAATCCGACTTCACGCAGTCTTGTCTGCCCTACCCCTGGAGTGTAATTCAAAATCGCGTAGGCGCGGAGGGGCGAGGCGGGCCGCGAGTTGAGGAGCAGGTGGTTGTAACACTCGCCACGGCGGCTGAGGCTGGCCGGCCCTGCCGGCCAGCAAGCCGAAGCTGCGGTGGTGAGCGTTAAACCTATCTGCGACGATAAACTCGCGTGGGACCGCCGGAGCCCCGCAGCGCCGTAGCCGTGATAGAAATCATGCCTGCTGCAAAAAACTACAAGTTCACAATCTACAATTTAGGACTAATAACTCCGTAATACATAACGGCCCTGCTTTTAATATTTTAATATTCGACTGCGACATATACAATATACATGTCGCAGCCAACTGGTTGAATTGGCCAGTCAATACCTAATGGCTAAATGACGTTTGGCCATCTTGTTAAACGTTGTCTTCAGTCACTCAGTTGATTTTCCGCTATTCAATTGGATGTCGACGTTTTATTAACCGCCTAGGCGTCCAGTTGGCTGGCTAATTCAACTAGTTGGCTGCGACATATACATATATAGAAGATAGAAGACCAGCCTCTGCCAGCGGTTTCACCCGTGTCCCGTGGGAACTGCTTCGCGCACCCGGATAAAAAGTAACCTATAGCCTTCCTCGATAAATGGGCTATCTAACACTGAAAGAATTTTTCAAATCGGACCAGTAGTTCCTGAGATTAGCGCGTTCAAACAAACAAACAAACTCTTCAGCTTTATAATATAGATATAGAGAATAAAGACCTAAAAAGCATTGGTTCAGACACTTAAATCATAGCAAATCACACGAGATTTATCTCTCTGGGAGGCTACATACACGTATGCAAGAAATACAAACAGCGCTTTATGGCCTAAATGGATGGTCCGGACAGTTTCACAAGCAGCAATTCGATATTAACATTATTTAAACTTATGAAACCACGATTGGTCAATTACTGAAGCAATATTAAACGACAAAGGCAATAAGGCTGATGATATACAATGTTAGACAAGAGTTGGGTGCGCATGATCGTAAATATACCTTAAACGAGTGTTCACGTCATTACCAATCAGTTAGGAGTGTGCAGCACTTGACATTGATACTCTGTTGAGACGTTACTTTATGACTCGTATGAAGATATAAATTAAGGTTACTGATAATGTAACGACCAGCTTGTTACATGTCTTCGATGTTGATGTTGTACTTAACTATGTAAAACATACGTAGTTAAAATATAACATTTGATTTTCCATGAACGAAAACATAGTTCTAAAGTCTTGTTTATGGTCTATAAAAAAAAGTGATTAGCAAACATTTTGGCATATTCATGTCGTTACATTATAGTCAAAAACTGTCATAATAGTATGCGAGACTATATTAGCCAAACACAGAACCGTCAAAAGAGTTTTGGCCTAAATTGGCTATAATAAATTTAATTAATATTTTAAATACATACTGGCCAGATTGCTTCTTAGAATAAATTGCACCACATACGAGGTTTATCATAACAAGTTAATCAAGTGGCTAGATTGACAGATTTATGGCGAGACCTTTGACAAGCCTTTATTTAAATAACAGTTAGCTCCTGTTATTATCGGCAGACATTTTTATGAGTTAGGGTGTCCATATACCGTACCTACAGGGTGAAAAAATATTGGACTGGTATAGAAATGGATGAACGGCTTCCGATAAATAAACTATCTAGGCATGTCAAGGATATATCCAAATGCATGGTTGATACTTCCCGTAACCCAAGGGCTGGTTTTCATTGCGCACAGCAGCCTTTTGGGTACATTACCGAGTGACAGCGATGAGGACCAATTTTTTTATGCGCTGTGTATATAAGAATAGTTTTGGTCTAGGCATTCCGAAAAAAATTTTTTCTTACATTGACATCCGATTTTTTTATTTAGACAAAATCACCTTATCGTCTCTTTTAAAATAAAGCCATAGCTAAAATAAAAGCAGATCATTTAAGAACTTAATATTTTTCAGGCATTAATCAAATTAGTTGCTGGCCCGACATCAGTACACCATCATCTAATTGATATAACCAGTTAAATTGACACGACATTAAAGGCAGCTGTAAATTCAATAGAGAGACATTGAATGTTTAGCACTCGACTGTACTTCTAAATACGTTTAGGCGCCACCAGTGGGCCCAATTATCAATGGGTAAATGTTATGTGAGGTCATTGATCTTAGATTAGGTGATTTATTATGAAGGATGGGATGTTTTAATTAGCAAGAGTGTTTGCAAAAACATGCCATAAACCGGCATGTGGTAGAAGATAATTGGCAGGGTTGTAGAACTTTATTTACATGAAAGTAAATAATAATATGTATTTTTTCTACGTATTTATTCATCTCTGTACGCGTGCTCACACATCATGATTTTGTAACTCACAATATTAAATTGCATTGTATAAAATAAAAGAATTGCATTTAACAAAGTCTTTGATACCGGCGCCTGCGCATATGCACATCCACAGGATGTTGTTTAAAATACGATCATAAAAAAATCTTAGATTAATTACAACGATGACATAAGAGCAATTGTATTTAATGACGACGTACTTGCAGATACCATGACGCCGCCATTTTAGCAATAATAACAAACTATATTAAACATCATAATATTTACTTGTGTGCCCACAAGGACGCCATGGCGGATAATAAAGGATAATAAGCAACAATGTGTTTTTAATTATACGTGGAAATATGGCACATGTGTGTTGTATAAAGATATTATTGTACCGAATTACGAGTTCCCATTACCATATATTTGAGTTAGAATCTGCGGAAGTAGCTAAGGGCTTGAATTTATGTTACCGTTAAACTGTTAACAGCTGTAAATATGATTTATTATTGGTGTTTAGGTATATATATTTTATTTAACTAAAATATCTACTTAATCCATTCAGCGTATTAATTTAAAGAACATGCCATTTTACTTAGTAGAAACCGCCAAAATGCTGCTAATTGACGTTACGTTACGTTTATGGTTACAGTTACATGGTGCAACCCACCCTAAAGAAGTCTGTGAGCCTGTTTCAGGGGTTGCAGATAAAGTTGTAGATTGTTTTCTGACAGATAATGCCATAGATTTTTTTTATTTCACTACCTTTCTATGGCATTATCTGACAGACTTAGAACTTTATTACCTCTGAAAGAGGCCTTGCGAATTATGTAAATATATCGTTTACATACGCCTTAAATCTTATTTATTGCGTGCCTGAAAGTATTGCTTACATTAACACGATTGTCAACTGATTTCAATCTCACTTCAATGTAGGCAAATTGAATTATACCGTTTGGGTTAAATAGCACTAAAGATCGGATTAAGATTAACTTGCACGAAATATATTGAGAAATTAATACGATAACTATACTCGGATAGTGGACTGTGTAGATTTAAATATACCTACAGTCAGTCAGATGACTAAATGCTAAAGTATTTACTTAATCACTCGTAAATAGTTTCCCGATATGCGCAGTGACTTATTAACAAGAATAGGATATTTTGTTTCTGGAATTTTCTAATATGATTTCAGTATTTTTTTCACATATTGACACGAAAAATTAAGTATACAAAAGCATTTGGCTAGGAATTTAATTATAAGTCCGTTATTATCAGTCCTTAGAGCCTACGCTGCAAACTTTTAGTCATCCGAAAGTTGGTTCTGGCTCATAATCAGTACTTATGCAGTTGATATACGTGTTGTTTTTATAATATTCTTCTAATATTCCGTCTAGCTCTCTAACTTTCAGAACAGAAAATAAACGATGCCCACGATTACAATATTTTAACGATGCGATGTCTTTAGTTGAGGCGCCCGAGCTAGGTGGGAACTGGAGATATTTTGTTAGGACAAAGGTAAGGCAGCCGTGACTGGGACCGTATGAAGCCAATTTTGTCCCCTACTCTAAGTTTACGAAGACAACGAAACCTGAATTTAATTGTGTTTAGGTTAGAATGGAATATTCTGTATTACATCATTAGGACGGAAACAATATAGGACATAACAAACAAATATGGATGAGTACAATGTGGCTGTGTTTAGGTAAATACATATTATGTTAGAGATATGTAGGTAATAAAAATATATTGTCATGACGTAAACAGATAATATATATTTTTAAGAGGAGTTAGCATTGGGAACACTAAGAACTTAGTTAAAAAATACGCATAAAAGTCAGTCAGTTTAGGTGAAAGGTGAAAAATTAAAAAACTATTTTCTCAATTAAACGGCTCGTTTCTGACACAATCATTTAATGAAATGTTCCAAATGTTTTCGATTTCATTTCGTTCCAATTATTCAAACCGTGCTGTGAGGTTCACACGGACCGGTGTCGATACGGCGGGCGGCATAGCGCTTTATAATAATCGTGTATAGGACAGAAATCGTAAACATTTTATGTCGTGTACTAATGAGAACAAACTACGTATACATTTTAATGTGCTAACATTTTGAACTAGAACATGATTGGCGACGGGTTTCCGAACTGATTTCAATATTTTGATACCGTGGGCGTTCGTAATCCAATATTATGGGACGGCAACTAAAATAGACGTCATTTTACTATATCATACGTAAGTAACAAGTTTATGAGGAGCTATATTACCGTGCTCAATAGTATTTAATTATCTATTTACTACGTTTTGCATGATGATAGAGTATTTTAAAGATACATCGTTGTAGAGGCATTATAGACACATTGTGTCGTTCATCCATGGCCTGCTGATTTTTCCATTAAATATTTTACTACTATGAATGAAGCTTAAAGCTGTATACTTTTAAGACTATAATTTCTTCTCAGGTGGGTATACTATGCATATTTGTGCTACCTATAGATAGGAATATATTTTGAGATACACTTAGTGACACTATAAAATTGCTACATATACGTAAGCCACAACAAGTTTACAAACTAGACGTATTATTTACTTATAACTTGTTAAATATTTGCACTTAATTGCATAGTATGCTTTTAGTCCACAATAATGTGTCACGCTCTCACTGGAATGTTCAGACGTGAGGCAGTTCCAGCCGTACTCCATAAATGTGTTGCTGGAGGCAATTTGCATTCAGCTATTTTCTATATCAGCCAGACATAACGGTTTGCCGCCTGCATGCATTTCGTAATATCTTTATTAATATATTACTTGATATTTGTCGTTTGGTTACAAACTAATAACAGTGTCTCTATCTATTGGAAACTGGGATTATCTTGCTGATATAGGTACTAAGTACTAGTAGTCCCGCAATGTGACTTGTAGATAGGAACAAACGAGGTAGTGAGCGGTACATTGGTACGGTCCCATTTTATTCTGCTGTTTCTTGCTACATACAAGCTTGGTCTAAATAAAGGACATGGGTGTACCGGCCTGAATAATATCAACAATATCGGGTCTAAGCTCTGAGTTCAGTGGTAAAAAACTTGTACAATACTATCCAATTGAGACTTGTACCTAAGCAAAACGTAACGTTGATTTTTGTGAAATATCGGTTATGGTATTATGTTTTTCTTCAGGCTATACCTAAGAAAATGAACTAAAATGCACATTAATCAGCAAAATATGGGAATTACTTAATTCTCCATTTTAACTGCACCTCGGAAACAATGCTAACTACGTAGGTACAGATCGGCGTGCGTATTGAAGGCGACTCGTTAACGAACACTTAACCGAGTGCACTTAAACTCTAAAACGACGGTAAAATGAATTGGGATAGAGAATGCAGTCGCTCTTCACTACAAATGAGCTTCAAGAACTTTTACTGACATTACTGTTGGGAATCAATACGCTTAATGTGATATTTATTTACTTCAGCTAAATAGTGCCGATATCTCATTAGCCTTACGACCTCATTCTATTCTTATTTTTACATAAAATTTACATATTTTAAAAATAGAATATAGGTAGAAACCTAAGTATCGGCTTTCAAATTCTTTGGAAGCTCTGGATTTCCTTCTAAGGTTCCGATTTCCATCGCTGCGAAATATGCGAGTCAAGAATATAGAAACATCTGTACCTACCTATGTAAGAGGATCTACGTATATCATTGTCAATATTGGTAAGTATTTAATAAAATCCCGCAAATTTCAGCAGCTAAACTTTTCGATGGAGTTTATGTTCAAGTCGGAGTAAGTAAAGATTAAAGTTTTGTCTCGCCGCCATTACGGAAATTAACATGGAAAGTTGGCACAGGGCGCGAACTTCGCCGATTGGGAGATTGCCTACCTTCTAATTTATAACGACTCATTAACAATGTTTGTAGCATTCCACTTCCTGACTTTACGAAGTAATTAGGAACTTTAAAACATGTTTTAATTCGAAGTTCCTTTTTGCAAAGCTGAAGAAATAAAAGCCGATCATTTTGAAGTGGATATGCTATTTGAAACGGTAATGTTATTGCAATTTCGCAGCTTTAGTGAGATAGCATAGCATTAACTGATACCTAATAACTACCTGGGCTCATGATGAAACCATTAAAGGGTGCAATGAAAACTTTATCCTCATTATTGTAAACACGAGAAGGCAGAACCGGTTTGAAGATTGCACTAGACACTAATATAGGATCAAAAGAATAGGTATAGTCTCTGATCGGGCTCGGATCTAGATTAAAGAATTTGTTATTTCTACTATAAGAAATATCTAACTTAGAAGTATTTTTAAGGACATGTTTGGGATTACCAATTTGGTGACAAGTTACTCTAATCCCAACGTGACGCTGAGGTATTCTAGAAGCGAGCTTTCTGAGGAAAATCCTCTTATAAGCGTGTGCGAAAATTGGAGCTAGATCTATGGACGTTCTTATACTGGCAACGTTACCGACATATACTCCGTAAATAAATATTACTATTCGACACATGGCTCACATAAAACGCACATAGCGACATAACAAGTGTTTGTTTCCAAATCGTGGGCGAGTGGAAACATCAAATCCGCACCGCCATAACAATCACTGTTTTATTAATATATTGTAGGTTATTGCACTGTTAGCGAAAACAAAACGTAGCTAATGTTCCAAAAATGTTTAATTCGCTGTATTCTGCGTGCTTTCTTCTCATAAACAACAGTTGCTGAGCGATGTCGGCACCGAAGTTTACAATAGTGAAATGTTCAGAATAAGGTTAATTAAAGCTGAAGGGAACATGAAAGACGCTCATCAGTGGAAGAATTAATTTGCTGTCCACGAAGCAGGTGAAAAGGTCAACTGGATAAAAATTGCTGAATAGGATGTTAAGCTGGGGTTGGCTTTGTTCTAACTTGTATGAACACTCATTTATTTATGCAGGACCTTAATCCTGAGCCGCGGCCGCCCACTCACTGCCTCTCTTGTCGACATTAACTTTGTTATCTCCCCGTCCTTTTTGCGGACACAAGAGATTATTTGAATACAAATATTATATGAATTGCGCTCTAATTATGTCAGCTATTTAAGTATTAAAAGATTGGTTTTATATATCATTGGTTTTCAAGTAGTACCTAATTAAATAGGTATTGTTGAATAGTTGAGGTGTATAAATAGTTAATCAGCACTAGTTGTTGTATCCTCGGAATAATATTTATTTCAGGTTTACGTATTGTTAATCACAGAAGCTATGGGCTCACATAATAGAAACATTTTCTGAATGCACAAAATGACAGTTTCAGTACGCAGCGTCCAAGAATGCACACTTTACTAAGTATTCTCATCGTTCACATCTTAAAGCGCAATCCTTCAAGCATTATGCATGTATTCTGAAGTCAACCAGTCCTGGACACTGTGACTACATATAATGCACGCGTGGACGTGAATACAGGCATTCTCATTTAGACTGAATTGTTTTACGAGCAAGCGCAACGAAGTATCGAATAATAAATAGTGTAGAGGGGCAATATCACGGGGTGGTGTGACGTCATCGATCGCATCTCGTCCCCTATCAATTAGGCTGGGGATATAAATTAAGATGAACGGGTGGCGTGCGCGTGGAA
>NWSH02000519.1:10134436-10152522 GCA_002382865.2 Heliothis virescens | reverse complement strand
GTACTGGGTTGTGGAGGTCAGATAGGCAGTCGCTCCATGTAAAACACTGGTTCTCAGCTGCATCCGGTTAGACTGGAAGCCGACCCCAAAAATAGTTGGGAAAAGGCTAGGCAGATGTTTACTAAGAAGTGGTCTTGTAAATTCCTAAATAAATAATCGTAGGTCGCGGTTCCTGATGGCAGAATTTGATGGCTATTTTATGTTTCAAGGTAGCCAGATAGGAAATACCGGCCTCATGTAGTTTTACAAATATTGATATGTTAGAGTGTTCTGTGAAACCCACTAACAGAAATGAATAATTTGATTGGATAATATTAATGTTTTTCTGGCTACAATTCCATCAAATCAACATCTATTTCGTATATTAAATTCCGAACCAATGAATGAATCAATAAAACCAATTGATGAGAAACCAAGAACGAAAACAATTGTGTTTGTGTTCAATTGATTTATCAAGGCTTTCGTGAGCCCTGAATTGTAATTGTTCAATGGACTTCAATAAAGGCTGTTTATTCTAGGCAAATATCACCTACCTTACAGTATACAGATTGTATAGTTTTCTGAAGCTATCATAAATCCTCGTCACTTAACAATCTTGAGGTCTCTATTGAGCTTCAATCGTGGCTTCAAAGGGTTTGCCGTATTAGGTAAGCCAAAGCCTTTTCTAGTGGCTGACTTACAAATAATAACTAGGTACGCATTCTTCTTTCTTATTGCCAATGTTTGTGTAAAAACTGGATTTCACATCGGAATTGCCTTGACTATTATTTTCCGAATTTTCTTTAAAGTAAATATACAATTTTTATTTTAAGATAAATTAATCAAATGAATATTTTATCGGAATAATCCTACAAAGAGGTTCTAAGACTAGTGAATTGATGAAAAACCCATACAGCTTCAACTTAACGTACAAAAGTTGTTCAATTCTATCATGCCACATCTTCGAATAATTCTTCTACAAATATCTAGTAAGGAAATCTCAGTGACCGTCCATAGACCCGTATATGTAAGTAAGAGGATTACCAAACAATGAGGTAAATGAGTGGTGAGGTGCGCGGGCGCAGGTGGCCGCGATAAAATGGCTAGTTTGTGGCGCGACGCTCCGTCTGCCGGCTCCGGGCGGGTACCAGGCCATCATAGGGCTGTGATTACTTGCTGCCAGATTTATATTGTGACTGACAAGGTATGCAGTAAAGTATAAATGTAACAGGCATGCCTAGGTGCCGTTGGTGGCAATTGCGTAACAAAAAGTTTTGATTTATTTACATACTTAAATAAGTAAACTGGGTGTATGGAATATGGTAGGTAATATGGATTTTAACAACAGTTTAGACTTCATTTAATGTTAGAATTGTTAACATGTGAAGCAAAAATTAGGGAACGTATTTTGTTACTGTTTCAGGTGAATTTTTACACGATTAAAATCAAATAGGCATTTCAGGGCATGTAACATTTTGATTACAGAAGTGTTTTGTACATATGTTTAATTTTACAAACTAAATATACTTAATCGCGTAGATCATATCAATTCGTAATTCATTTAACAAATAAACGTTAAACGTTATGGCATAACTCCGTCTTAGAATGTTGTATTTAATTACAGTACCTACGATGAAATATGTTAGCCATACTTCACGTCCTGTATCTACATACATTTTCCACCTGCAGCTGATTACCTATTCCGTTCTGTTGTAATTTAAACGACGTAATAAGCTAATTTAAAAGTATTAAATCTAAGCTACGATGGCGCTATAAATACCGAAAGGTTTTACAAGACCAGAGTCATAAAATGGGTTGTTAAACTTATTAGTCTGGCGGTTACCGTTTTCCCTGCTTAAATAGAAATACGTACTTAATGCTGATGCGAAACTGATAATAAATTATTTAAGCTGTAAAAGGGAAGGAACAAGGAGATGGTGTTTTGTTTTATTGAGCATGCACAACCAGCGATGGTTACCTATGTCTAAGACAAGGGTTACACGATCAGTCTGGCGTCATTCCATTCCATCAGTCTGGTCAGAATGATGGGAGAATGATCGTGTAACCGGTTGATTGACGGACTGTATGGTCCAGAATATACCGTGTTTTTCGTTCGTCATTCTGGCATCAGTCTAAGCCGGGCCAGACTGATCGTGTAACCCTTGTCTAACATGCGTTTAAACCTAACGAGCGAATGCTGGAATACAATTAATACCGTCTATCAATTATTTCAGAGAAAACAAAGGAAGAGCGCTCATCGTCTGTTTAAATCATATAGGACCTGAGATAGGGATAGGATGCTAAAATGCTGCGAAAGAATGTTCGTGTTCTAACTATAGTCCATTGTCTGTTGGTTTTAGCGAACTCTTAGAATGCGTTTAATTGTTCCAGTTCCAGACCAAGTTCACATCAGAGCAAGGCTAGGCACCTATAGATAAGGATTTACCTGGAATGTGCAACACTAACATGTAACCATTATCCGTTATTCCAGCAGCATATGATAGACATCGGCAACCCTAACGGTGCGTGCGCGCATCTCTATCGCGTGGCGGTGACCCCGATGTGGTCTCGTCCAGCCGGTGTACGTTACCGAGTGTTCTGTAGGCACACCTCTAGATCACCTCTCTTAGAATGTAAGATATTTGATAACCAATCGTTTTTATTAACAATAGCTATGACTTATTTCTATGGGAATTTTTGGCAACGGTGTAGTGCGGTCGCATCGTTTGTGTCTGACATTCAATGCGTGAAATTCGTTATTTTGGTTGTAATTGTTGAGATGTATTGAAAATGGAGAAATGTTTAAGGATTAAGTATTCTGTTTGAGTAA
The DNA here is from genome assembly GCA_002382865.2 of Heliothis virescens. Taxonomy (NCBI): domain Eukaryota; kingdom Metazoa; phylum Arthropoda; class Insecta; order Lepidoptera; family Noctuidae; genus Heliothis; species Heliothis virescens. Next base: position 10,149,713 of record NWSH02000519.1, on the reverse strand, counting down.
GCTTTTGCTTTCTTTATTTCTTAGTAAGGAAATACAGTTTGAAACATTGGCAGTCATCATTGAAAGGAACGTTTGACATAGTTTCTACATTTGTCTAAAAATAGCAAGTACCTGCTTAGGATACCGCAGAATTATAATGTAACTAACTAGAAGTGAAGGCTCATTGGACATTCAAATTAGTATTGACGCGAGTCCCTCTGAATACGTATTGAGCGCACTTATTGAGATGTTAAAAGGTCGCTCGCTCGCGCGTGCAGGCCTTTATAACCTCAAGGTTGTTTGCATTTAACCGAGTAACTTTCTCGCCATGCAGCACGGAGGGAAAGCGACCAGGTGCGTGAACACCCGCTAATTATCCCAGCTTAGGGCAGGCCCTCCGTACCGAGAGTGATTATCATCTCTTGACACCGCGAGTGTGGGAGGGCACGACCTCTCCAATGCTTTAGTCAAGTGTTTGCCAGCAGAGCTTTGTATCTTTACATATGAACATTGTTTAAGTGCAAATATTTTACGTTTATAAAAGCTAGGCTCGTAACACTATATTGCTCATAAATTACAAATAATTCAGGATGTAGAATGAAACTGCTTTGATGTTGGTAAACACTGTAATATATTTTCTATAGAGGGACTTATTGAAGCGAACGTTTTCCTTATTACTTTTCATTTAAAAGTGTTGTGGCTGCAAAACCAATAGGCATTGTAATACAACTTTTGGCTTTGTTTAAATGTTAATAAATATTGATTCAAAAAATATACTTTAACCATTATATCATGTGGAGAACGTGAGTGATGATAAATTATTTTTAAACTTAATTTCTTTTGTCCCCATTACTTGATTACGAAGCTTTTACTCTTTGACATTAGCCCACCTACACATTCTAGAGGTTGATGACGTCGAACAATTTCCTATACTTCTGCGTAGCAGCGAAAGACGCTAACTCCGATATTTTTAATGAAAATCCCTACTGTCTTCCTAATGTGTGTATTGTATTAAAAGATATAGGTACCAAGGGCTAAACGTTAGAAAAGCATTACTTCAGCAATGAGTCAAAGCCCTAAGTTAAATAAATAGGAATACTTAAGTACACTAGCCATAAATAAATAAACAGACCTGTCACGAATAAACCGTCGATTATTTACTATATCAGCTTTCGTATCAACACGGTAACAAATTCTAAATACGATGTTGTATTCATGAGAAACTTTTGGTTGCCACGAGGCGTTTCGCAAGAGACTAGGTCTGCGTGGGACGCGAGGCTTAGCGGGCCCTTCCCAAAGGTCGTGGGTGCCCAGTCATAGGTCAAATACGTCGCGATGATAAAACATATCTGAAGATTTTGGCCATCAACTTAATAGAAATGTGTCATTAATTAAATACGGACTTCAAATTATAAAAACATTTATCATTAGGCAAGTACATCAATCAGATCACAAAAAAATCTGAAAGACTCAAAGCTCTTTTTTTGTAAGTAATTACTTCTGATAGTGTTTGTAATTTTAATTTCTTTTTTTCGCTCGTGCCTTCCTAAGAAACACATGAATTTGTAAAATTATTTAACAATTTTATTATATGTATAGATGTGAATAAACAATTNTTATTCCAGCAGCATATGATAGACATCGGCAACCCTAACGGTGCGTGCGCGCATCTCTATCGCGTGGCGGTGACCCCGATGTGGTCTCGTCCAGCCGGTGTACGTTACCGAGTGTTCTGTAGGCACACCTCTAGATCACCTCTCTTAGAATGTAAGATATTTGATAACCAATCGTTTTTATTAACAATAGCTATGACTTATTTCTATGGGAATTTTTGGCAACGGTGTAGTGCGGTCGCATCGTTTGTGTCTGACATTCAATGCGTGAAATTCGTTATTTTGGTTGTAATTGTTGAGATGTATTGAAAATGGAGAAATGTTTAAGGATTAAGTATTCTGTTTGAGTAAGCTTTTGCTTTCTTTATTTCTTAGTAAGGAAATACAGTTTGAAACATTGGCAGTCATCATTGAAAGGAACGTTTGACATAGTTTCTACATTTGTCTAAAAATAGCAAGTACCTGCTTAGGATACCGCAGAATTATAATGTAACTAACTAGAAGTGAAGGCTCATTGGACATTCAAATTAGTATTGACGCGAGTCCCTCTGAATACGTATTGAGCGCACTTATTGAGATGTTAAAAGGTCGCTCGCTCGCGCGTGCAGGCCTTTATAACCTCAAGGTTGTTTGCATTTAACCGAGTAACTTTCTCGCCATGCAGCACGGAGGGAAAGCGACCAGGTGCGTGAACACCCGCTAATTATCCCAGCTTAGGGCAGGCCCTCCGTACCGAGAGTGATTATCATCTCTTGACACCGCGAGTGTGGGAGGGCACGACCTCTCCAATGCTTTAGTCAAGTGTTTGCCAGCAGAGCTTTGTATCTTTACATATGAACATTGTTTAAGTGCAAATATTTTACGTTTATAAAAGCTAGGCTCGTAACACTATATTGCTCATAAATTACAAATAATTCAGGATGTAGAATGAAACTGCTTTGATGTTGGTAAACACTGTAATATATTTTCTATAGAGGGACTTATTGAAGCGAACGTTTTCCTTATTACTTTTCATTTAAAAGTGTTGTGGCTGCAAAACCAATAGGCATTGTAATACAACTTTTGGCTTTGTTTAAATGTTAATAAATATTGATTCAAAAAATATACTTTAACCATTATATCATGTGGAGAACGTGAGTGATGATAAATTATTTTTAAACTTAATTTCTTTTGTCCCCATTACTTGATTACGAAGCTTTTACTCTTTGACATTAGCCCACCTACACATTCTAGAGGTTGATGACGTCGAACAATTTCCTATACTTCTGCGTAGCAGCGAAAGACGCTAACTCCGATATTTTTAATGAAAATCCCTACTGTCTTCCTAATGTGTGTATTGTATTAAAAGATATAGGTACCAAGGGCTAAACGTTAGAAAAGCATTACTTCAGCAATGAGTCAAAGCCCTAAGTTAAATAAATAGGAATACTTAAGTACACTAGCCATAAATAAATAAACAGACCTGTCACGAATAAACCGTCGATTATTTACTATATCAGCTTTCGTATCAACACGGTAACAAATTCTAAATACGATGTTGTATTCATGAGAAACTTTTGGTTGCCACGAGGCGTTTCGCAAGAGACTAGGTCTGCGTGGGACGCGAGGCTTAGCGGGCCCTTCCCAAAGGTCGTGGGTGCCCAGTCATAGGTCAAATACGTCGCGATGATAAAACATATCTGAAGATTTTGGCCATCAACTTAATAGAAATGTGTCATTAATTAAATACGGACTTCAAATTATAAAAACATTTATCATTAGGCAAGTACATCAATCAGATCACAAAAAAATCTGAAAGACTCAAAGCTCTTTTTTTGTAAGTAATTACTTCTGATAGTGTTTGTAATTTTAATTTCTTTTTTTCGCTCGTGCCTTCCTAAGAAACACATGAATTTGTAAAATTATTTAACAATTTTATTATATGTATAGATGTGAATAAACAATTTTTTTACAAAACAAAATATGTAGGGTTATTAAGAAATGAAAAAAGAGTAAGAATTCGAAAAAAAATCTGTCTATTTGTGTATTTGAAATGTTTGTTGTATGTTTGAAAGTTTGTCTGTTTGCACACGCCAATCTCAGGATCCACTGGACGGATTTTGATAAAACTTGGCAGATATATAGCTTATATGTCAGAATAACATATAGGCTACTTTTAACCGGATACGGCGAATAGTTCCCTCGGGAAGCGGGCGAAGTCGCTGGCAGAAGCTAGTAAATTATAAGAAGCTGGTCCGTAAACCGGGTTAGGACTCATCCTGTCATATTATCAAATTGATATTAATGAACGTCTATCTTGACGAGTTTCCAATATAATTGGTGTAAGATGTTCAACTTATTTACATTTCTGAGAGGTTTATTTTTAGGATTAGGAATGTCGGACCATCGTCCGTGAACTTGACGAGTGATTTACATTACAATCGTAATTAATGAAGCGGAAGGGACGTGTCAAAGATTGTTAGTGCCTCTCTTGACTCACAGAATTCGTTAAGATGTCGCTCAAGGAAAGTCCGATAATTGATTCATTAAGATTTATTTTTAATTTGGGAGTTAGTAGGCACCTACTTAAATAATTTTGTTTATGGGTTTAAATAGACTACCTGAACTAAATCTATAGCAAATAAGTAATAACAACTAGGTAATTAATATTCAGCAGAAACTTTTCAGTGCTACAAGTACCTACATGCAGTCAGAGGCATGTAAATATGAATGTTCTTAACTGAAATAATTTTTGGCACTGTCTCAGTGGTTTCATATATAGCTTTGGTCTCAGCAGTTCCAAATATTACCCGCACTTAATTGATCTTTAATTAATTATATTGCTTTAGGTATTAAAACATTTTCAATTAAATCAACGGCCATTATATAGCATGAAATCCGATTAAACAATTAAACATTTAAATAGGTTCAAAAGCTAATCGTATTAAATGTGTAATTTAGATATTTGTGTGGGTTGATATCGTTGGCTTAATTAGGCAATCATCACGCGATTCTCGTTTACTTAACACAATAAGCTTTAAGCGTGGACGAAGCATGTGGAACTACTACCTAAGCAGGTTATTCTATAATCTTTAGTTTTAAAAAAATCTAGGCTCAAAAGTGATAGGATAAAAAGATGGAAACCATTTGGGTATGAAAACAAACATTCCATTAACACAAGTGTTAATTAAGCATCATTACATAAATTATTTTCACTAGGAATTTATTGTGAAAAATTAAAATTGGACATAACTGAATAATCGCACCTGTAAGAAATACTCGTAAAGTTTACAATGTACTGAGATTACACAAACGACCAAACTTCACTTCTCAAAGTCCGGAAGCTTCCAAGTCAAACAAAGTTTTTGCGTAAAAGTCTCCTAATAACCAGACTGAAGGGCCCTCAATTATCAAATGCTGACTTCCCATAGATAACGACTTTCATTAAAGAAATAATTTGTAGCAATTGAGTCCCCCATTACGAAATGAGCAAGAAAATCAAGGAAGCTTCTATTTCATCCCACATAGAGTGGCCACTAATTGAATATAATTCTACTTTTTCATAATTGCGTCTGTCTGTTGAAGATTTCACGTCGTAATTTTACGACACGCCAATTGTAGCAATTGTTCTGTTAAAAATATAGCCCTCTGGATGTCCTGCTCAGCGACCGGATAGAGACTAATTCATTGTCCACACCATCGTCGAATTAATGCTGTTAGTCAGTTTGAAGCCCACATTACTATTACACACGTGTCATATAATCGTTCTCTTGTCACAAGAGTTGACTTTAGCACAAACTTAATGGATCCTTGTTGTTCAAACGATTTGTCGTTTATGCGGTCACATGCTTTGTTCAAATATTTATTGGTGCTTTTAAGACAAATAATCCATAATTATAGTTCGTAATCAAGTGCACGTGTTGAATTAACTGAATTTCATTTACAATACTCAACATAGATTTATTTATTTGAATTCCAGCACAGTTATGAGCAAAACACTTTAATCCTAATTTATCTAACGGAGGAAATTACGCTATGTGCCCTTTAACGTCTCGAGTAGCATAATGCATTAGAAGACACGTAATATTATGGAAATAAATGTAAATGACGATCAATAAACGTTTTATTTGGTAGTTCATTCATTGGTTGTGATAAGGTATGAATGAACAGCACCGGCCCGCCCACGCCCACGCCAGTTGTAAAAGTTAAGTGTATGCGGTATTTTATATCGTATAAGTACGTAACATAACATGAGGCAATCGTTTAGCGACATATTTCGTAAGAGAATTAAAAGATTACGAATATCAGCGAATATAATAATCGAAACGATATGCCTCGAATTAAGGGCAAATCTCTTACTTACATCGTTTATTACCAATTCCGTTTCATTTAAATGAAGTACCTATTGGGACAGATACATTAAATGCACGTCTACAATCCAGTCAATATGCAAAGTAGTTTGATCGAATAGTTGAATACCAGACAGTATTTCATTTATAAGTGAATTTATTGAAGCGAAAACACCCAATGTTATTATTGGCAGCTCTGTCCAACGGAGCCGAAATATTACAGATTGTGGTAAATAGAAATGTGCCCACTGAAGGGTGAATGTTTTCAGGTGACATTACCGAGCTATATTGTGTTAGTCTTTTGGTAATGGCTGAGGTTGCTTTTTAGGAAAAATCGTCTTTGTATTTTCCCTCTAAGTTCTTAGCTTTTGTTATTGCGACGGTTTGTGTCAAAGTAGACTCTAGTGATAGAGTACTGTCAGTTAAAATATAAATAACTTTGTATTTTTGGAAGACAGAATGAATAAAAATTAAATATCTGAAAAACTACTAACGCCAGTTATAATTTATCGTTAAAGTAATAAAAATTAATGTCTGTGTTTAATACCCAGTCGGGTGCCGCAGAAACTGCTTGTGCCACTTGAGGCAAGATCCAGTTTTTATATCTGGTTGGGTCTCATCCACCGACTCTCTATTGTATTCCTAATTGAGCTGTCAATAGGAGGCCGTCCTTGACGCGCTCTTCGTGAATCCTCCACGGTAGCTCGCTCAGTTGCCGGCACTCCATACTCAATTAAATTTATTATATTTTTGCAAATCATATTATCCTGTTACCTCGTTAAAATTTTAATTTAGATATCGAAACACAGTGCGTTTTATATGAAGTTATAAATGACTTTAACAAGAGACTAATTATGATTAGGTAAGTCTATTATTCATATTGCTAACTCGCAAATTGCGTGACGTGTTTATTGATTAATACAATAACAATTATCCCCATTACTGTGATAATATTTCATAACGATTACAAAGTACATGTTGTCACGATAAAATTTATATTGGTTAACGAAACATTATTCAAATGGTCGGTGTTGTCAAAGGCGTGTAAATAATTCAACGATTTATAGCGGCTGCGCCCACGCAGGTCACGGCGCGCAATCACATGCAACTTACACCTTTGGGCGGCTCGCGGTCTGGTACACAAGCGCGAGCGATTATGTTTATCAGTGGCAGATATTTTGATTCAGATTGTTAGTATGATTTGTTGATTGAATAAATGTTATTTATTTACTAGTTAAAATATAATGAAATTAAAGCAAAGTTTTGTCTAACCTACGAGAGTAAGTGTATAAGTGTAAAACCACTCAATTTTCTATACCGTTTGATTTCTCTAACAAACTTTAGCTATAATTGTGTGATTCTCATTACATTAACTGAAAATAAAAATACATACATAAAGCAGACTTAAATAATATGTAAATAAATGAAATACGTAGAAATATATTCCGCGAAATCCTTTGTAATGCTTGGTGTTGTATATGTGAATCCTCTAAATCGCTAATCGCTCAAGAAATGGACCGCGTGGTCAGCCGCCTACAGTAGCGAGACGGACGGACAAATCGGACGGCACTTCCGCTCCGCCTCTCACTAAACGCCTGGCCATACGTGGGCGAGGCACGTGGCTAGCCAAGCCGCCTCAGACACGCCGCCTCGCCTCATTCATACCCAGATTGTCAATGGAACACCATCGCCTCACCAATACACGTATTAACGTAATGTGATTTGTACGATGACACTATTTCACTTAATAAAACGTGTTTATTTATCTTACAAAGGAGAAAGTCAATTTATGTTTGCTTATCTTGTAATTTATGCGACAGATAATATAATGTTCATTTTATAGAGCAATTTCATTAATTAAACAGCTGACATTTTGTTTGTAAAGTTTAAATACTGGCTAGTTTCTTGCTTAGTGCTACTTTTTTACTAATTTAAGTGACATTTTGACACTAATGGCTTGTTAGAGCTAACACTTAAAATAATGTTTCTTAAAAAAAGCTTTCAAAGTTTACTTTATTATTAAAAACCCATTTGGTTAAATTAACCTTTATATCAATATGTCTATTATATAAAATCTTAAGTTTTCCAAAAGTTTTAATTCATTTTTAAATAACTTTGAAATATGCCTAAGCTTTTTTTTTTTTTTTATATCGATGGGAAATCATCAGTATGAACCCCTCCCGCTGTTTGTGGTGACAGCGGAAGGGAGTGTGCATACTTTTTACTGACTAAAACCCACCGTGTTCCTTCGGGAGCCCTTTTGTTGCCAGGGCCGCGGTAAACTAACTTTGAACAACCCGCAGCCCAGACGGGCTCTGGCCCTAGTGGGCCCCGCAGGGGTTTGCTGACACTCTGAGGAGCGCGTGGAACAACGGCGCGCCGCCGACACGGGCCTGTCGTTCTCTTAGAAGACGGATACAAGGACGATGAAGCACCCCGAAACTCACCCGCCCACAGAACCCACCGCCCTTACGGTGGCCGGGAGTCATTCTCTCGACCACCCGACGCCCGTGGTGTCTACCAGTCCACGGCAACGGGCCGGATGACCGGTGCGGACTCGCAGCCGCTCCGCCGCCTCCTTCTCTAGCATAATGCTTCGCAGAAGGAGGGCGACGGCATTCCCATTCCCTCTCGCCCCGCACCATGGCTTGAACCAGGGCGGTGCGCGAGAGGTCGCCGCCCGCCAATTGCACGCTACGAGACACGGCTGGTGGCCGTCCAGGCAGGACACACTCGACGTGTGCTCCACCGTGTCTCTGGACCGTCCGCGCAGTTGGGACAGCCCGGGCGCCACCTCCGCCCCAATGCGATGCAGGTAACCTCCCGAAACATCCGTGTCCGGGTGAGGGACCTGCGTCATGCGGAAAAGGTGAAGGGCGCCATTGACTCCTCCCGAGCCAAACTCCTCAAAGAGGGAAACTTCCGCACTATTGTGGTCGCTTGCCCTCGCAATGGGGCTGACAGTTAGTCCAGTCGGTTCCACTCACACTATTTATTGCTCTCCATGGAAGAAGATCGCGCCCGAGTATTTAATCTGACACCACGATGCGTGCGGATCAAATCCTCTGTCGTGCTTTTGTTCGGTATAAAAGCCACTTCTTGCCCCCCCAGCGTCCCGTCAAAGATTGCCTAGCTTCGACACCACGTAATATTCTATAATCTGAGACGCCAAAAAGAGAGATGCGAGCACCTATTGATCAATTAGAATCCCAAACACTATTATTCACAGCCCGGCAGATAGTCAGAGAGCGCGGTCACGCTTCCGGCGGAGGAATAGTATGAAAATTATCGCTTTGAAATTCCAGCTGATTACCAATTGGACGTTTAGTCAAGGCAGGAAAGGCGCTACCCCGGAATCTCTAAGCACCCCGAGAGACTTTAATGGCCTCCATCAATATATGGTGTGGCACGATGTCAAGTATGTGCAGCGCTCCGAAAAAGCCGCCGTGACGTGCCAATAACGGGGGTGCACCTGGCGATAAAATGCCAAAAATATTTGCCGCACCAGCGCAGTTCGGAAACTCCTACCCATCGGTCCAAAAGTTGATAAAAGAAACCCTATTTTTGAAAATGTTACACGGGAAATTAAAGTGTTTCTCTCGAACTGAGCCGCTCGACTATACGAAACCCGAGCAAGTGTGCGTTTTAGGATGCCCGCACCGACAAGTGGGCATAATATGAGGACACAAGTGGAGTCGCATTGCACAAAGCGTGCAAAGAAGAAACCTAACTGTCCTTATCTTTCCCACAGCTTTTGCGTTCCGGGATATATGATCTGAGATCGTTAGTGAATTAGTTCTCAATTCTCCGGCCTGTCCCATGGGGCATGTTTCTTAGAGAATTGATACACCGGTTAAAATCCACAAACCGTCAACTATATCAAATTCCGGTCCCCGAACGTCGAACTTTCACTAAGCCGGAAGAATTCGTGTGATTAACAAATCTACCCTCTCCCACCACGCCATAACCCTTCGCCAAAAAAGCCTTGAGAGATGAAATCCCTTGCAGAAAGCGGGTGGCGCTCGAGTCAAATTTTTCTCTGGTTATAGTGAGACTAATATGAACAAGAACACCATATCTTGAACTCATCTCAGGTTTAACCTTGAGATAAGAACCAAACGGAACTCAAGAAGCACCCACCTTCACGACAATATTTTAGGCAAAAGAATACAAACGCTAGCTGGAAATCCCTCTCCTTAATGAACGGTAATATATGGTTCCGCAACCCACGTTAAAAATCAAGATATAACTGGCGAGAAACGTGCGTGACCGGCCACACTGCCGCGATTTGAATTTGGTTGTGCAGATAACCATTTAACGCACTCTCATATGAGTTGGGCCACAAACAAATAATACTATGATACCTCACAAGTGCTTTGATCTGCAAGAGAAAGTGAAAGGTCTATACACAACACATCTGTACTAGAACACTATTTTTCTTAAGTAGGATAGAAATCAAAAGTCTGGAGTCTGCGCTCCCAATGCCTCAACCCCCAAGTGTCACATGTTTGGCAGGAGATTATACAATAAACGTAACAGCTCTCTGTTTAAAAAAGTTTGTCCAAACAAATCGTGGAATGAGCGCAGCTCAACAAAGAACCACGAAATTCCCCATCACCAATCAGTTGCGGTAAAGAATAACCAGTCAACGACATTAGTCTATACTTCGAGCCCTTTGAGTCACCCAATTAACCCACCGGTATTTGGTCCTTGGTTGCATTATATAGTGATACAGGGGTAACGCCAGGGTTAATCGGGTCGTTGTGTTAAATGATGGAGCACACCACTTTAATTTTTCACAATGAATTAAAAGACCTGTCGACCACACGAACAGAGGTAAGGTCCGGTTCCTAACTATCCACATTGTTTATCCACCGGAGTGCCTCCCTAATGGCCTCGGTACTGAACTCCAAGGTCGGAAGCGAGTTGTGAAGAGCGACTACAAAATAAATGTTTATAGTAATGAAGAATAAGTACAAGAGACTACACTGCTCTCATCATTAATCAACACCACTACAATAACCCACCCCAATTGAGGGTAACAACTTTATGCAAAGCACTCTACCGTCGTTGAAATATGGTTAGGGCTCATCAACTGGTCTGCTTCAATGGTGAGAAGTGGTCCGAACCTGTAGAAGTTAGAGCGTCTCTCATCAACCCTTGTGTTGAAACCAAAAGTTGGTAATTGGATCTACAATTGCCTAATTAACTTCTAACGTAAGATATTTAAATATAATTGTTTTCACAATATCAACTTTCCCCCTGTATAATCTATGATGAGCGATTCTGTTTAATATTGAATGATATTTAGTAGAATTATATGTAAATCATGCCAAGACTAATTAAACAGACCAAGTTATTCTAATAGTTAGTACAAGGCGAGTTGAGAGAAGTCCTTAAGTTGATAGAATATCAAAGAGAACGGACATAACTTTGTTATATGGAGTAAAGGTAAAGACCATTAATGAATCACATAGATTACGCTCAAGTTAATCAGAACTCATTCACTGACGCGCTATCCAGTTGATGAATATCAAGTGATTATGTTACAACACCACTAAAAACTTTCTGATCCTCTGATACTATCTCTATTAATGAATAAGAGAAACACTCCAATTAGTGTAAGAGACTTAACTCTGCGTTACTCGCTTATTCCTCTCTCTGGTATTTGTTCGTATTCGAGAAAGAACTGTAATACAAGATCACCGAGATGACACTTCTCTTCGTTGATAACAATGTACTCACGCGTGGAGAATTACATATCGACAGTTCATTTGTGAGTGTGACAATTATTATTGTATGTCTGCCATACCGAACACTCGGTTCTCAGAGTTGAAACCTAATAGTTTCCTATACACCGTAATCGGTACACTGGTCTTATTTTGATCTTACTCAACTTATAATAAGCTAAAACTTCCCCGTTATACTGTCCTCTCCTCTTCCTTTTTGATAAATTCTCTTCACAATATAAATATGTAACTTTGTCACTGGTAGTGAGTAAGTATCATATATATTGACTTTTAAATATGTATAGATGACAAGATCAAATAAGAGTCAACCCAACTCTCTACATTGACAGGACCTAAGACAGAATAATTACCATGGTATAGATATACCATATAATTTCTAGGACACCATTTCTCTGGAAAATTCTAATGCTCAACGAGAATAATCAAATAATTAATGCCATATATTATATAGCGTATTCTCAGTTGTAAAGTGTATCGCTACAAACGGTGAGTAGAGAATCGTCTACTCTTGTCGTTAGTTGAGTGAAGTAAGCCTTCTCACACACACCCTGACGTTGTGGTGACTGCCGTCTCTAACCAGACCACGGTGTCCCACAGTTGGAGACAACTTTTGAATGGTTTATTGGCGGAAAATTTGGTGTGACCATACAATACGGACACGAATTTCACTCGCGCTGCTCACGCAACACTTTATTCATAAATGAAACACACCCTAAGCCCTGAGCACACTCTGAATCCTCCTCCAATGGTCACGCTGCTCACACACACTGGTGATATAATATATCAAGTACTGCACATCCTAATCATCTGTCGTAGTCGAAGCTACCTCGTGATTGATCTGTTGCGTTGATAGAGATCCATTTAAATGTCTCACACCATGGTAACTTCTAAAGACGCGTTTTTCTTGGGAAGTATCTACGTAGTGTCCTATAGAACAAGCTAATCGCCCAAGATCACGTGATTAAACTATGGTGTGCCACTGTCCTGTAAATAAATATAATCCACACTAGAAGGTATTTACTACTCTTCCGAACCTACATCTGAGCTCGGTCTGTCAATTATACTGGTGTCGGTCTATATCTACTATATTAAGGAGTATATTCGTGTCACATGAGAGTCCGCTACCAGGCTGGCTGGACGAACGATCCTCCAAAATTGAATTATATAATCTCTATCGAATAGTGTTACAAATCAATAGCAGGCTGAAGTCCCAACTGTCTGGCCTGTGAAGTGTGTCGACTTATTGTGCACACTCACTCTAATCTATCTGACCTTAGATCCAAGTTTGTCTCTATACAAATGTATTTCAAGAGGCTTTTGCATTCGTGTTGCGATGTTATAAATTGCGAATATACGAAATGATCAAGCCTCCTTACGTATACCAAAATCCTTATGGTAGAGTATCCAGAGAATAATCTATCTACACGGTGCGTCGCTTGTCGACGATGAGTGAAAGTCAATTTTCAGCAGACATTTTGGCGGACATCGTCCTCTCGGCCCAATGTCTGCATGAGTTGTGGAATATATTCAGTCAAAATCGACACGCAATTTACGAACGATTTGCTTCACCCGCATACGTATCTGCAAGGATTTAATGCCGAAAGGCTTTGCCATTCACCGCTCTCCAGCGAGACGCACTCCTACCAGAACACTGCGCGCATAGCACAATAATAATATAGTTCAGAGAAGCGGAGTCAGTCTCGACGAGGCCTGTATCCCTGCACTCGTCTGTATCATGACTATGCTGGGCATTATTTCATTTAGCCTGGCTTATGGCTCCCAACTATTACTCTCTGTGGGTTGATTCAGGGTCCTGAAAAACTTAATTTCCTGTGTACATTTTTTCGAGCCACCGAGATTAGGTTTAATACGGAACATGGTAGATTCGACCCTCGGGAATACGATTCCATGCATGAACTCAATTTTGCCAAAAGTGTGGATTGTAGTCGTTTCTGCTTGACTACGTCCAAGTTGTAACTTCAGCTGAATTAAAGATAACTACTACTTACTCGATACTTGTATATATTTCCATTCATTCATTTTTACCGGTTAATAACGTTTACTAATAAATTACAGAGTTGAGCGCGTAAATTTTATACACCAAAAGCCGATGACATTTTTATAAATAAACAGTTTCTCAAAAATAAATTGCTTACGTAATTCAGTGTTCTTTATAATAATACGCATTAATCGAAAAAGTTAACTGCAAACTACTCGGAATAGCCCACTCAGGGACTGGAATCCAACCCGGAAGTTCCTAAGGGGAAGGGTCCAGATTTTAGAAACTTCAAAGTCTGAAAGATGGCTATTATGTTAGTATCATATACCATTGTTTAGCATCACTTAGACAGCCTTTCACGACAGCGAGCACTTGTCGGTCACTACTTTGAAGCTGCCCCAAAGGGTGCATACCCATCCGCTAATCCAGAGGGTCTTGCACGATCTCACGCGAAGCGCGGGTCTTCTTGCGGGCTGCCACCGTGGGATCTTAAGAGGCGAGGGTGCTCTCGCGCCTGTATGATTGGCGCGAGGAGCACTGCGGCCGGGGGGAAAACCCGTTGCCAACGACAAGTTGTCGCGCAGCGGCGATCTCCGGCGCGATCTCATCGTGGCATGGAGTGACCGCTATTCGCCCCATGCGGGCACGCCAATAAGTGGCGGTAAGTCCCGCTCTTTGAGGAGTGCTCGGGGGAGTCATGGCGCCCTCACCTTCCGCAATGAACCAGGTCCTCACCGGACACGGATGTTTCGGAGTACCTGCATCGCTTGGGCGGGAGGTGGCGCCCGGGTGTCACCACTGCGCGGACGGTCCAGAGGACACGGTTTGGAGCACACTGTCGGAGGTGTGTCCTGCCTGCGGAGGCACGCCGTGTCCTCGTAGCGGCAATTGGCGGCGGCGACCTCTCGCGCCCAGCCCTGGTTCAAGCATGGTGCGGGGCGAAGAGGAATGGATGCCGTCGCCTCCCTTCTGCCGAAGCAGTTATCTAGAGAAGGAGGCGGCGGACGGCTGCGAGTCCGCACCGGTCATCCCGGCCGTTGCCGTGGACCTGGTAGAACACCCAAACACGGGCGTCGGGTGTCGAGAGATGACTCCCGCCCACCGTAGGCGTGGGTTCGGGCGGTGAGTTTGGGGCTCATCGTCCTTTCGTCTTCTAAGGACGGACAGGCCCGTGGTCGGCGGCCGCGCGTTGTTCCACGCGTCTCCTTCAGAGAGGTGCAGCCAAACCTGCGGGGCCCACTAGCAGAGCCGTTCTGGGCTGCGGGTGTGCGAAAAGAGCTTACCGGCCCTGGAACACAAAGGGCTCCGAAGGAACACGGTGGGTTTAGTCAGTAAAAGTCGTGACACTCCTTCCGCTGTCCACCCACAGCGGAGGGTCACTACTGATGATTTCCCATCGATATAAAAAAAAAAAAGAGTTAGGATATTTCAAAGTTATATTTAAAATGAATAAAACTTTTGGAAAAACTTAAGATTTTATATAATAGGACATATCGATATAAAGAGTTAATTTAACCAAAATGGGTTTATAATAAAGTAAACTTTGAAGCTTTTTTTTAAGAAAAATTTTTAAAGTGTTAGCTCTTAAACAAGCCATAGTGTCATTAA
>NWSH02000519.1:10098796-10119429 GCA_002382865.2 Heliothis virescens | reverse complement strand
TTTTTTTATTCATTTTCTACATACATATCTAATAATTTAAAAAAATATTTAAATGTTCTGGCAAAAATAAATAATAATATTAAGCTACAATGTGTACTATTGATAATATCACTTGCAGCAGAGTAATTATCGACATTGTTTACAACTCGGCACGTCACTATCGATATGGCTAGATTTCGTGGAATTGAACCATTGGTTCGGTACTCGAGACTCTCGCTGTGTACGTAATACATTGCGCGATCGCTCACGTAGTGCCAATTGGTTCGCATGTATTTCAAGCAATGTATTACTTTTCGTTTGCCTGCGATAATATCGTTATTGTATATAAACTTCATAATGCCAATGGTATAATTACAAATATCACAAGTATTTTAATATTTTTGGACTTACCGGTGAAAAGAAATCCCGTCTCGTGCTATACTACACACCTGGCTTCTTTTCCAACACGTAATAATTGCGTAAGACGGCATAATTTAATATTTTTTCGGAGCGTCGTACGCTGTCACAACAAACGCGCGATTGTAGTCAATTTCGGCTGCCTTTGAGAATCTGCTCATAACCGCGGCGCGCGTGCCCCGCCCACAAGGCCCTTCTAACCTCCTTTATATGTTCTGTGATCCCTTGTTACAGCACTTTTCATTCTGCGTTCCATTCGCGCGTTGTCCCCATTCATTATTTGAAATGTTTGTCGTTCAAATTAAGATTTATTATTCTTTTTGGAACTCGTGGAAACCAATTAAAACGCCTGTAGGTATTGTAACGTGGAAATTGTTGGTAAACAGGAAAAGATAGGGAGTAGAATACAATTGAGTTATTTTCTGTGCTTTTAATCTTAAGTGGTTTCCTTACCTTTATCAAACTACCTAATATAACAAATAAATAGTTTTTTTAATTAGCTGTAGGCATGTTACTTATTACCTACTTTGAATCGCTTGTTTTGCTATCGTACATAGTATAAGTACTATAAGAAGTTCGAATAAAAGTCATCTTACACTTTTTATGAAATCCTAAACAGTCTATCAAATAATTAGATGCAGCTCTGTTTTACTTACTGTTTAAAACAAATACCATGTATACTAATATATATGTAACTAAATTCATTGTATATTTGGCGCAGGTTACTTTGGCAAGTACTTGAACAAGTACAACGGGTCGTACATCCCGCCGGGCTGGCGCGAGTGGGGGGGGCTCATCATGAACTCCAAGTACTACAACTACAGCATCAACATGAACGGCAAGAAGATCAAGCATGGGGATGATTATCATAAGGTATCTTCGACAAAAATTATGAGTTATTCAACCATTTTGATTAGTTGCATCGAGATCAAAAATGTGAATGAAAGTTTCATTCTTCGAGCTCAATATTCATAACAGATGAACTCGCTTTCACGAAAGTCTTCTCAAATCATACAATTTAAGTCAACAGCTGTTTGATATTCTTTCGCGCTTTAAGGATTACGTGATAGTTCAGTGTTTATTATTTGGTAACTTTAATGTCTTGATTTCGTGTTAAAATGGATTGAAATTAAACAGATTGGACCATGCACATGCACATACATATTTATATTTCAACCTTCATCCATCTTACCTCTATGCTGATTAGCCACTAAAATACGGTTTATTCCTCAGGACTACTACCCGGACTTAATAGCGAACGACTCCATAGCGTTCCTGCGCGCGTCCAAGCGTCGCTTCTCGCGCAAGCCAGTGCTGCTGGTGATGTCCTTCCCTGCACCACACGGCCCCGAGGACTCCGCTCCTCAGTACTCGCATCTGTTCTTCAATGTCACCACGCACCAGTGAGTACCAGCAAAATCTGAAACATCTTGTGTACAAGTCCGTAGACTTAGCAGAGGTCCTCTTTAACTTAAGTAACTTTAATAATCAGCCCTCTAAGTGTCCATGGAAAGGGTGCTGACACAGAGAAGCAATGAGCGTTAATCACCACGCCTGCCAAGGCGGATTGGCGTTCAACTTAAGGTGCAGGTTTCCTCGAGCTATTTCTTTGATGTCCAATGAATGTAGAATATCTGTTATCATTATTATTGAAATCATAACTTATGTTACCGAAGACGGAGTAATGTAATTATGTATTTACAATAAGCATGTCCCGTATACCATTTCGTCTTGTTCCGATAACACTATTAATTACTCCTTTGTTTAATACGTTCGTGAGACAATTGCACATCCTTCAGGATTGCGTGACGGCAATATGTGGTCTAAGTTCCGATGAATAACAACCGAGTGTCGGCCCTTTATCACGTATGATTTATATCGTACAACTTGTAAGAGTAGGGAATAAATCACGCAAGGTGGTGGGCTATCGTCTTATTTGTTGTAGCCGCTGTGGTTGCAATGCTTATTGTATTTAATAGACGTATTATGATGTTGCACTTACTTGCGTTCACATTTAACTACACAATCAAATGAACATTATAAATCAATTGTAGAGGTTCGTTTGTTTACTGCGAATATTTAGACGCTCTGCATTTGGCTGCAGGGAGCTTGTGATCCTCATTATGAGCTTATGGTTCTCAAAATAAAGGCCAAGATGTTGATAGCGTAGAACTGAACTGATATGCTTTGCACTAGCATTTTCTAATAGGTACTTGAGGTCAAACAGTGTGCTGGAACAACTAAACGGAGTCGTATTTATAGCAAGATAACACCGAACTCAAAACTTTCAGTGAGAAAATGCTCATTGCCCACCTTTTGAATATATTTGAGAACAGATCGAGATCTTCCAAAAATATTATAAGACACGTAAATGTATTCTTATAATAATGTCGTACCTACCTTTAAATTCGTCAGTGACTCACCTCTGAAAGAACTGAAAAGGTCGTTCCCCTGATCGATAAAATTCAATTTC
Source organism: Heliothis virescens (assembly GCA_002382865.2). Classification (NCBI taxonomy): domain Eukaryota; kingdom Metazoa; phylum Arthropoda; class Insecta; order Lepidoptera; family Noctuidae; genus Heliothis; species Heliothis virescens. The sequence goes on along the minus strand of NWSH02000519.1, from coordinate 10,116,560 downwards.
ATAATTTGGTCCTCGGGGAGTACTCGATTCACTCGGTTCGTCGTCAGTTCAAATTAAAAATATAAATCGCTATTCAGTTTGAAATCTCAGCGGACGGGGACGCGTCGTCTAAATATCTCAACAAAAACACTAATTGCTGCTGAGCTTTCGTAACAACACCGGCCATCTTGGTACCTTTTAAATATTTAAAGAGTCACAGTTTTTGAGGCTCCATCGAAAGCAAATAGCTTTTAGGATGCCACGCTGATGTTTGTGGTCGACCCCGCAACATTTTACTGCAAAGATACGCCCAAAGATGTTACGAGGTCCTTAGCAAATGAGCACTGGAGCGCGGGAACTATTAACTATCCAAAGGTCATTACTGTATTACCCAAACATTAACTAAATTCATGTAAAGCTTTTATGAGCTGAAAATAAGTTGGTACCTAAGTACACGAATATTTTAGAAGTTGTTTTTAGCAAATAAATTATTCATGCTCAAATTAAAACCGCATAGAATTTTCAGCAGATTACAACTCCTATATACGACGTAGTAAAAAGCTGTCCACTTTACGCTGCGGTGCATGCATTCGCGTTCATAATCAAGAGCGGCCTTTTTTCGCGGGAACTCTCCGAAAATTTTACGTGCACTTACGTCGGACGGTGCCCTGAATAATTTTAGCTGCACTCAGGGTAGAGGTGGTGCGAGGCTGATTTATGTTTTATTTATAAGAATGTTTAGAGTCAGCCGGCGTTATATTATGGTATCTTACGGGGGCAGTGGCTTGCTTTCGCTTATTCAGCGGAAATGGGCGCGGAGTAATACGAGGATATCGCTCAATGCCACGCTCAGGTGTCGCGCCGTCTGGTGGAACGCTGCACACAGATCAATTGTCTAGCGCGACGTCGCGGCGTTTATGTAACACATTAGCCAGCGTGCCGCAATTCACTGCACGAGGATAACACGCCTGAGTTATGTGCCGTACCTATTCTTTGAACTGAGCCATCAATACACCTCGCGTACCGCATTCTGCCCAGCTTTAGTTTCTAGAATCGTAAAATAAACATGAGTGCCATTATCAAGTACTTAGGTAATCAATAGTGTTAAGATTGGCGGACAAGTTTTATTCATTCTACAAAACATATTAATCTAACTGCTGCGCCTATGTTGAAGTTTTGTTTGAGCCTGGAAAGTAAATATATAAGTAATTTACCAAGAATTCAGGTGTGATCGCAAAACAGGAGCTTAACGTATTGGTAGGCAGGTCTGGACGTAATAAACATTTCTACTACAAGAAATAACGACTGAGTGGAGAAAACACGTACTAAGTATAAATCTACATGTTATAAGCACTGGTACAGTTAAAATATTTAACACTTGCACGTTTTACGAGATCGCATAGTGAGAACAACAAGTTTATTGATACCATTTCATTCATTTTACACTTGTTTCTTGGAAACTTCTTCAAAATGACGCATTAGATCTTATTTATTGCGATAGCCAGACAATTTCCTAGTTCCTAGCACTTATGGAACGTTAGACAAAGCTGCTGAAAAATACTGTATTTAATTTATCATTTAGTCGTAAATATTTTGAGAACTATTTTATCAGCAAATTATAATATGCAATCATTTGGAAGTCATACCTATAATTGTTTTGCGCGTGCTCAAGTAGAACCCATTTTCAGACCATGTCCAAAGATGAACAGTACAGAACAGAAAGTATCGAGGATGTTTTTAATTGGAAAATGGTTCAGGACTGACTCTGAATTATCTTTTCACACCTTTTCCATATCTTGTCTCAAATAAATTGCCAAACTCGGAATGACCTAAGTACATAAAACATATAAATTACGAGGTAGTATATAATCCAGTAAGCTCTCGTATCTTCAGAGGTTTGAGCATATCAGCAGTCAGCAGTCAGATGGTGTTAGACTGTATATAACGTGGAACGACACGCCGGTGCATTCCCATCCCGACAGATCACAATATGCACTCTGAATATGTATTGGATGAAGCCATTTCGACTTCATCGAGTTGCTATTCCTTCTATATCCACCTGACAACCTGTTCCGAGAATCGAAGGCTGTTTCATATATGTATAATAGGATAATGTGTGGAATTATACTATAACTATACTTAGTGAAGTTCTTGAAATAAAAATCATGTTTTAATTTAGGTACACTTGATTAAACTTTCTGACTCTAAAAGCAGAATAGAGAGAAACTCCGCTTTTTTTCTTTTTCTGTAAAATATCTTTCAAATTAATGTAAAGAAAATCTAAAAACTGCCTAACAGCACAATTGTTTCGCAAAGTTTTCGAACTAAATTACGAAGAATTAGGTTTATCGTGGTCCGGGATTAAAAGGTATTAAATCGTCCATCAAGTTTCCATCTCAGTTGCTAAACCTTTCTGAAACAGACTCCGAAATTGTATGACTCGAAGTATTTTCACTTCGCCGACCCAATTAGGCACTTACTTGTAAACAAAAAATATTTTACCAGATAAATAGCGGTTTTCAGGTTTAATTAAATTGAGTTGATATTTGAATAACCTTATATGCCATGCACAGCTATTATAATGTAATAAATTACTCAATTAGTTAGGTATGTGTTTTGAAATGATACCGTCGTAACTATTGGGTGAAAAAGTTATTTTTAAAGTATTTACCTGCCATATATAACACTGGTCTAACGGTTCAGGAAATAAAGTATTGATTCAATGTAGGTAATCGGAAAATTACCTAACAAGGTTATTTATTAAATCATAAATAGATCAGCTTTGGTATAAACATTCCCTTGGTTCTTGTATAAAAAAATATTAAAAAGGTATGTATAAGTACTAAGATCTCGTTATAATTATTACGTTCCCAAACGTAAGCGAACATAACGACGATCCAACATCGCAAAAACGTCTGAATATCTTTCTGATACAATGAATTTTAATATTTTCCTTTTACAAACAGAAAATAAAATGAGCGCTATTTCATGTACTCAATTATACCAGTTGTAACATTCAGTAAAAACATAAAAGCCGAGCCGCGGCTTCATATAAAACACATCAGGAATGTATGTATGTGCATATTTTACGTTATTTTTTATACGGACGACTTCCTTGCATGATTTTATTTATCGTGCAGTTGAAACCTTCGACGGGTTACTGGTAGGTAGGTACGTCTCGGGCTCCGATCTTCGCATAAATTATACCGGTCGGGGAAGACTGGGCTTGAAAGTCGCCGATGCAAATAAATGAGACAATCTTTATCCCAATCATTACTTAACATATAAATGTTAAACTGTTTATTTGTAATCGTGTTAAGACAGAGCGGGATGAAGTCGGTGCTTCGTTAAAATGTTAGTCGGTTAGGGCTGCGACGTGGTGTTTCTGATATGCACGGGAGCACTAACACCAAGGATAATATAAGGAAGCCTCGCATTAACACATCGTTTCAATCGAAAGACTCGCTGCTGGACAAAGGCTTCCCCCAAAATTCGCCACTTTTCACGATTTTCAGCCACCCGCATCCACTGCTTCTCACCGCACTTACACGTGTAATATTTTTGATCCATTGTTTTGTTTGAAGTTAAAGAAAAGTAGTTCGTAAAGCTCTCGAAGTAAAAGCTCCAGGCAATCGCAATCAAGGCAAAGGTCAATTAGAAAAGTAGCCATTTATCTAACGATATACAATTGTTGATTAGGTAAATACTGCTTATTAATAAACATGGTCGAGTATGGTCCATTGTTCCAAAGCAATATANTGCGCGGTTCCCATAACTGATAGCGGATTGTTTTGGTTATTTACTTGTTGGTTCATTATTTTGTCATGCTATGGGTTTGTTTATACTTTGTAAGCTACAAGCAACAGAAGAGGAATTATTTAATAGGACCTTTTTGAATTAGTCGATTCGGCGCTTTTATAAAAACGATTCGCTGTTTTTATTATAAACTAGCTTCTGCCCGCGACTTCGTACGCGGACCATGTCGCTTATGCCAGCGACAATGGGTCGTCAAAATCAAAGATCTGGAACGTCTGATGTCGAATTTTAAAAGCTGGTTGAAAAAGCTGGTTGCGCGAGATGATTCGAGACGTTTCGGATCTCTCATTTTTGTAAGTCAAACCGTTCAGTAGTTCTGAACTACTGGACGGATTACAAACGTGGCGTGTACAAACAAACAAACCAACACTTCAATAACGAATTACTTCCATACAAACTTTCAACCCCTGTTTTACACTCCTAGAGGTAGATTTTGGTAAAATCCGTTCTTAGATAATGTCTACACCCTATGACGGACCTACCTGCTAAATTGCATGTCTCTTACTTCAAAAACATAGGACTACGATACAAACTATCAACCCCCATTTTACACCCCTAGGGGCTGATTTTCGTAAAATCCGTTCTTCAACAATTTCTACACCCTATAACGGATCTATCTGCTAAATTTCATGTCTCTTACTTCAAAAATATAGGACTTCGATACAAACTCCCAACCCCCGTTTTACACCCCTAGGGGTAGATTTTCATAAAATCCGGATATAACGGACCTATCTGCTAAATTTCATGTCTCTTACTTCAAAAATCATTGGACTTCCATACAAACTACCAAACCCCTTTTTTACCCCTTAGGGGTGGAGTTTCCAAAAATCGTTTCTTAGAGTATTTTTACACCCTATGAGGAACCTACCTGCCAATTTTCAAGTTGGAAGGTGTTATAGTGTCCGAGATTTTATTGTTAATCAGTGAGCTTTCATATTACCGCGGTTTTACTCGCGTCCCGTGGGAACGACTTGCCGTACCCGGATAAAATATAGCCTATGTTACCCGCGGATAGTGTAGCTTCCCAACAGTGAAAGAATTTTTCAAATCGGTTCAGCCGTTTTTGATTCCATCGCGAACAGACAAACAGACAACAGAGCAAACAGCAAACAGACTAAGACAAACCGACAATCAGCAAATTTTAAAACCGATGTTTGGCTTCAGTTAGCATACATGAATAATGCATAACACTAATTTTGAAAAAATATTCAAGTGTAAAGACCAGCTTCTGTCTCAATTTTATATATGTTAATATAGATTATTGAAAGGTCCAAAAAACATTTTTAATACTAAGGATATCAAAAGTGCCAAAAATATAAAAATTTGCGTTTCATTAATTAACAGCACTGAAGTTAACAGTTATTGTAGACAACTCTGTCCATTTTTTATTTTAACTGTTTGGCCTTTTGTCGAAGATCACACATAAATTGGGAATGCATTGCACGTCTCATGAAAGCAGCGAAATTGTCAAATTCCCATAACATTTGAAAAACGAACGTACAGGCACACCGTTCGAGAAAGGACGCAAGAACAACAAATTTTGGAACGATAAACAATGCAACCCGATAGGCATGACAAAGAGGACGTCGTAATCGAGTGCTCATCGCTCCATCAATCTTTCATTTACGTGTAGAGAGGCGCCTTGCGATTCTTTTACACACTGTAAACGTACCGTGAAAGTTGCATCATTACGGTTTATGTGTTATTGAACGTCTTACAATGTTGTTTCCTATTTCATTGGTTACTTTTAGATTTAGTTGAACTATAAGCTAGCTGCTGCTTTGCAATTATTTTTCGCAAAACAAGTGGAAAATTTGAAGTTTAAAAGTCATTTTATTTTTTATTAATACCTTTCGAAAGCTATCTTTTAATTCCGGAAATCTGTTACTGACTAAAAATTGGAGCAAGCGTGTAATCAGTAACGCCATTAAAAAGAAAACAACAATTATAAAATGCATTCACAGAGAAAATAAATGTTATTTTGTTTGCAAAAATGATTTTTCTCATTGGTAATTATTCTTAACATGCAGGTAAGGTTAACAGTTTCCAGAGTCATTATCTTTTCAACGAAAGCGATGGCAAGTCAGAGCACTTAAGGATAATGACTTTCGTGCTTCATGAACATTGCGGATTTTGCAACGTTGGGTTGAATTTAGGCATAATATTTATCCAAAACTGTGAACTGGATTCAATAAGGTAACTTCACATTAAATATTTTTTACTCGTCATTGGACTTAACTTAAAATAGAAAAATAAGTTATTTTTATTGAATCCATCAACGGAAAACAATATGAACCTTACATACCTTTGAATTTAAAAGAAACCGGCAAGTGCGAGTTGGACTCGCCGCATGAAGGGTTCCGTACCCCATCCCCTAATACTTTTTTTTTTAATTTTTAGTATTTTTGTTGTTATAAAGGCGGCAACGCAAATACATCATTGTAAAATTTCAGCTTTCTAGTATCACGGTTAGTGAGATACAGCGTGAGACAGACAGTCAGACAGACAACAACGAAGTTTAGTAATATGTTTTTGCCCTTTGGGGTAGGAACCCTAAAAATACATTCGGTTGAGTCCAAGCCAGTAAAAGTTCATGTATATCACGTTCCCTAATTATCTATTCTGAGTGATCCTTGAATTGGCATTTTAGAAGGATAGCTACTTACATTCAATAAAACATGCACCTGTGCATACTCTTACACCATTCTTCCTTTAAACCATTGTCAAGATAAATTTGCGATTTAATATAAAGTATCTAAACGTTATTTTTAAAGGCGTATACGTCTATAATTAAACTTAATGTCAGACCACGATCGTATCATCACCAAGAATTTTCAAAGCTTACAAAAAATTATCATAACGAACAAGATCACAGTTTTGGTCTTGTTTTTGTGGTAATCCGGTCATTCTGGCGCATGGCGAAACAGCCGATGCTATGTCGGTCGGCGCGCGCGGAGCCCGTGCGCGCGGGGCGCCTTTCACCGCATGTGTAGTCCAGCGGCGGCGCTCAGGTTGCTCCGCCCTCGGCGCCCCCCGCCCTGTCACACGCGCCGCACTACGCGCCGCGCTCAATTTGCCTATTCACTTGTGTCGCGATAAACAACATCGCTGCCGCTGGAAAACAAAACTATGAATTATTCCACGCTCTGTAATGTTTAGAAACAATTAAGTAAACAATACGAAATTCGTAATAACTTTCACAATGCTCTTTGTGCGCTTCAGCGCCATGGCTCTCCGTTTGCTCAGATTATGGAGGCGAGCGACACGCCGGACCACTCTTCGCCGTTCTCACTCTTACATAACATTTATAAGTATAATGGATGTAGTATTAATACTAATATGAAAGATAGAAAGTCCCATACTTAGTACCAAATGTAGACGGCAAGTTTTGGCAGCAATTAGCACGATAATTGTTGTTTGCTAAGCAGACGATCGAATCAATTTGGCGTGGATGTGCGCTTTGCGTATGGTTGCGGTGGAGTGCGAGATGCATCGTTAATTTAATGCGGCCGTAACAGGCGGAAGCTGCGCATGCGCTTAGCGGCTTCGGCAGGTTCCGGCAGCCCCTCCCGCGACCAGCGCGGTTACACATATGCGAGGTGAACGCGGATCTAAGCAATCGGTTAACCTCGCCCACGGGCGTGCAGCGCCGCCGCCGACAGCGCAGGTCGCCGGATGCCACTCCAACCGCCATCACAAGTTTCATAAAACACCGACACTATTACACTTATGACTGTTTACACAAGTTAGACTTACTATACGTTATCCATACCTACTTCTTGTAATGTTGAATTCATTTGAATATTCAACATTTATTATAAATAAATATTGAAATATAAATTAAAAAATAGATTAAATTTTTATTAATGTATTTGTCTAAACATATTTTTTTGTAAATAATGCGTTTTCCCGAAATGGTAATTTAATTCATTATCAGACTTTGGTTAGTATTTTGTCCATTGACAACATTGTTTCTGATTTAGTTTATTTAGAGGGACTCATCAAACTTAGCATGTTCTTGTTGCACAACAGAAGAATACCAATGGCAAGTTACTATTTAAATGGAGGATAATTATGCCTCCACGAAAGCAGTGTATAAAATGTTCAAATTATGCACTCGCTGAAGGACGTAACCGCAGTCCGGAAGATTGAAGTGATTACTATTTCTTTACATCGGAAGTTAGGACGGGGTCAACGAACCGAATCTTTGCTGTCCTAGCCTCCAGGCCTGATTGCACGCGACCCGTTGCGTGGGTTATGTTCGAACGTGCTTATTATCTGTCATGTACTTGATGGGGGCGATATGAAAGTGAACGATACTTTGCTTAATAATAGATCAAAAATATACTCATAAGAACGTGACATACTCACAGACGATCTTTGCCATCTAAACGGTGATGTTCTTAACGACAATTGAAAAGTTGTATACGTTGAGGAGCAACGTGCATATAATTAAATTTATGTCTTTTCGGCAGATTATTACAGTCTATGGTGGTTAATTTGTTATACCATACATACTGTAGGAGAACGGAAAAAAACTATTAAATAACATTCGACTAACATTATTTGGAAGATAAACTCGTTTAAATTTTCGAACAGAAGCGCTGAACGCTTGGTGTGGGGTATGGACAGAAACGAGATACTCTGATGTGGAATAACAATCCGCCGTGTGTAGTCAAGTGTTTTTTCAAATACCTATATGTTACAAATTTCGACTGGTTTACGGTAAAGGAATATATTAGTGCATGCTTAACATCGTATTAATATCCGACAGGTTTTCACAGTATATCTTGTTTTTACTTGCTCAGCTAAAAATGCGAAACAATTTGTTAGCTGTTCAATAATGTTAAAATTCAATTAATAATAAGTTTTCGCTAAAATAACCCTGATACATGTTACCGGTGGTTTGGCTACACCGCCAGCATATAACAAAGTAAACATAAGAATGGACAATATTTTTTTTATTCATAGGTAGCAATACAATATGGGTACATTTAAAAGAGCTAATAGTCATTGATATCAGTCATACTACACATGGCTTGACTCATGCGATACGAAACAATTGCTTACTGGAATTAAATTTTATGAAATTTACGGAGCTTATCTCAAAAATTGAACGAGTATAATAATTTACTGAAACTGTAGACAAAAGCGATATGCCGTACATTATTCAGTTATTTTCTCTCTGTCAAAGCGTTAGTGAAAAAGAGGACAAAGTATATTGCGTTTGATATAAGTATTAAAAAGAACAATATCTTCGATTGGTCGCCGTGAGCGCAGAATTTCCATGTCCGGTTCGGTTCGGCTTTCGAATAGTCGGTCATCCTTGCGACGCCGCAGAATCGACGGGGCTCGACCGCAATCTTTTAGATCATCGGTCTAATATACGTACTTACTAAATATAAAAATTTTATTATTTAACGACAAAGAAGGTTTGACTAACGGAGAACAAATTCGATTTCAACCAATTTTGTTTTTTGCAAGTTTATGTTGAGTCCGTCTATTCTTTTTCCTTTCGGTTACGCTTAAGCTTGTGATAAATTTTTCTCTCTAATTAGGAAACGTTTATGATAAACAAGAGTTGTTATGTAATATCTAGTAAGGCCGAAGGTCTCGACCCGCGAAAAAGCTTCCACCACGCTAACAATCCGAAAAAAGCCTTTGGTTTTTTATTTGGGTGTGTAAATGCAAAAGTTTTTGATCGTGGGAGATGAACAGAGCGCTGACGCTTGAGACGACGTCGGTGGGGTTGACGCGCGGAAGTGTGCAATATGTTATTTATTTAGTAAGTTAACATTACCAATGAAACTAATACATATTATTATTTCATATTGCGATCGCGTTAAACAGCAATAAATTGTTCGGAATAATTATTGTTAATTGAGAAACGACATTTGATTTACTTGTGACAGTCTATTAGTTTTACGGCTTTAAAGTTTTTGTCGCTTTCAGAATAGGTAAGTAGGGCTTATATATGAAACAATGGGCTTTATCGGTATGTTACCAAGCAATAAGCGAATATAATATACAAGATCATTTTTTTTAAACGGTTTTTTAGTTAAGTGTAGTTCTGATTTAATAAAATACAGGTAGGTTCTGCTTTTAGCTGTTCTTAGATTTTAAGAAAACCAATAAATAAAGTTTGTGCATAATCGTTTTTCTTGCAACTTAAGGAAAATTTTTTTTAGCTAAGGTTTTTCGAAATGAATTATTTAATAAAATCAGCTTATTCCTGTCGACTGAATTTTTTTTGATTATTTGTGCATTGGTTTTTGAAATGTCTCATAGAATATCTACTTTAAAAAAAGTGCTCTATAAGCAATTCTCATGCAACTGAATATCTAATCCTTGCAAATGAGATGTTTCATTAAATACATATATTCCGATGAGAGGTACGCAACGCATTTGCCTTGTAACTGGCACATTTAACTGGTATAACTCACACTATAATTATAAATGCTATGCTACGAGACTGCTATTGAACTTAATGAATTGCAATTTGAACTTAGAATTACTAAGTGAAATACTGACGGAACTTGTTATATAATAGCGATTGATTATACGATAAGTATTTTAACTTATAAAGCTAAATATTTATAGATACTAATGTCGTCCACTACTTTTAGTTTTCAAAGCATTAAATTAAGAAATTATTGTAAAGTGTGAATCTCAAGAATAAGTTGCCATTATATTTAACTTAAATTAAACTGCTTATGCGAACCTAGAAAGGGCAATGGGAAAATATTTGATAAGTTTCTTTAAAAAGTAATATTTAACAGTTTAGCACTCTTGAGTAGTGTTTCTTTACTCTGTGGTGCTAAACTCAGTATCTGCACTATTGCTTGTCAGGCAGTCACATATATGATTTAATATGTGGTGGTTCGTACATGCAAATTTTTCCTTATCGTGTCGAGAAGAGAAGCTTCCCTAATAAATTGAATTGTTTACTAGACTTATTAATTTCTGTTTTGTTAGCCATGAAGATGTTCATTAAAATATTGCTATGTAACTATTATGTGCTAGAAAACATTCCAGGTAAAACGGCTCAACACAGAATTTAATTAAAGTCTAGTGAAACATTCAATTTATTAGGAAGTTCTTCTCTCCGGCAAAGATAAGGAAAATGTTGCAGGTAACGAACACCACGAATTAAAAGTCAATAGTGTGACTTGCCTGACAAAAGCAATAGTGCAGATACTGGGATGTGTTAGCCACAGAGTAAGAATTACACTACTCAAGAATGCTAATGTAAATATTTACTTTTTGAACTATCAAATATTTTGCCATTTGCCCTTTCTAGGTTCGCATACGAGTTTGTAATGAAGTTAAAGAATTTATAAATGCAATTATTCTGAAGATTTCGACACTTTACATATTAATTTTTAATTTAATGCTTTTGAAAACTAAAATGTATGGACGGATTAGTATCTATAAAATTTAGCTTTGATAAGTTTAACATAACTTAGTAATAAATCACGCTATTATAGTAAACAAGTTCTTCAGTTATTCGTAGGTATATAAGTTCAATTGCCTATTCATAAGTTTCAATAGCAGTGGTCGTAGATAGCATTTATATCATTTATAGTGATGATGTTCTGATACCATTTAGAATAGTGAGTTTTCAAGGCAATGGCGTGCGTAATCTCTATGGAATTATTTTATTTAATGAACATCTCATGCATACGAGTAGATATTAGGTTGCATGAGAAGTTGCTTATAAGCATTTTTTTTAAGTAGTTTCTATGAAATTCAAATACGAATGATAAAATAATCAAAATTCAGTCGATAAGGGAAAATAAACTGATTATTAAATAAATTCTTTCAGAAAAAAACTTAGCTAAAAAAGATTGTTCCTTAAATTTTGCAAGAAAAGACTTATGCATAGAACTTTATATTATTGTTTCTTAAAATGAATGACGCTAAAGCATTAACCTACATTATTTTATTAATAGTAGATTTTAACTTAAAAACTAATAAAGTTTAAAAAAATGATCTTGTATTTATATTCGCTTATTGCTTGGTTCAATACGATAAGCTTTATTCTTTATTTTATTATAGCCTATTAAGCTATCTGAAAGCGACAAAAAACTTTAAGCCGTAACTAAATAGACTTTTGTACAAGTAAGGATCAAATGTCGTATTCTCATTAACATAATTATCCGACAATTTTTCTGTTAGCGACGCATTGAAATATAATAGTATTAGTTTCATTGGTATGTACTTATGAATAAATGAAGCATATTGCACACTTGCGCGGCGTCACCCACGGACGGGTGTTGCCCGTGACGCCCGCTGTCATCTCCCACGATCAAAAACTTTTGCTTAACAAATACAGGCCTTTATCGATGTAGAGGAGTTTTGTGCGGTCGAGGAACCTTGGCTTTTATAGATGTATTAACATAACAACTCTGGTTACATACGTTTCTAATTAGGAGAGAAGATTTCCAAGCTAAGGTAACCGAAAGGGAAAACAGATAGACGGACGTCAGACATAAACTGCAACAAAATTGGGTTGCAATGAATTTGTTTCTCCGTTAGTCAAACTGCTTTGTCAGAAATAATAAAATGTTTATAGTAGGTATTCGTATTTAGACGATGATCTAAAAGATTGCGGTCGAGCCGTCGGATTCTGCGGCGCTCTCAGGGAGGACCGACTATTTGAAGCCGAACGAACAGCACATGGAAATTCTGGCTCACGTGAACGATCGAGAATTTGTTCTTTTTATACTATAATCAAGAAGGAAATACTTTGTCTCTTTTACAGCATAGGTTTTCGGACAGAGAGAAAATAAATGAAATATGTAGCATATCGCTTTTGGTACTACAGTTTCGTAATTTATGATATGGTCTCATTTTTTGAGATAAGCTTCCGTAATTTATAAAATATTATATTTAGTAAACAATTGTTCGGTAGCATGAGTCAAGGCGCGATGTGTAGAGGTTCTTACTGAATATAATGACGTATTACTTTTTAAATGGTACCATATTGTATTGCTATCCTATTGAATAAAATATTGCGTCCTTAATGTTTTCTTTGTTATAATTCTGGCGTGTAGCCCAAACACACGGAAATGTATAGGTATTTTAGCGAAAACCTTATTATAATTAATTATTACTTTATTGACAGCTAACAATTGTTTCGCATTTTTCTTAGCTGGAATCAAGTAACCAAGATATAAGGTGAAAGATCTGTCGTCATATTATTAGGATGTTTCACTGCACAAATATTCCTTTACGTTAAAGCAGTGTAATTGTGTAAAAATATAGGTATTGAAAAACACATGATAACACGGCGGATTGTAATTCGGACATCAGGTATCTCGTTTTGTCGATACCCACACCCCAAGGTTCACGCTTCTGTTTCGATTTTAACTTGATTATCTTGCAAAAATGTGACTGATATGCTTTATTTTAGTAGGTTTTTTTCCGTCTTCCTTTAATTGGTAGTATAAATTAACCATAGACTGCATAAATCTGCCGAAAAGACATAAATTTATATATTCACGTGACTCTCAAGTGATACAATTTTTAATGTCGTTAAGAAATCACAGGTTTGGTGTGATGGCAATATTGGCGCTGTGGGTGATCCACGTTCATATGAGTATTTTTTCGTCTATTATATAGCGCAGTATCGTTCCTTTCACTATCGCATCGAGTGAAGAGAATGCTAGACGGCATAATTAAGCACGTGAACATAATCACGACACGGTCGCGTGCTTCTCAGCATGGGAGCTGGACAAGATGGTCGTGACCCGCTGAACTGCGGGATGTAAGAAAGTACTCATTGCAATAACTTCCGGACTGCGGTTACGTCGTCATCGAGGTGTCATATTTGAACATTTTTAATACACGCTTCGTGGGAGATAATTATTCTCCATTCTAAATAGATACTTTGCATTGATTTCTCTGGTGTGCACAAGACGCTAAGTTTTGATGAGCGTTACATAACTAAAATCAGAAACAATGGTTGTATGGAAAAAATACTACCGAAAGTCTGTAAACTGGAAATTAAATTTAACCAATTTTCGGAACGCCATTATTATACAAAAATATGTTTTAGACATAACTAGACTTAAATTAAAAATGTTATCTATTTTTAATTTATATTCAATATTGTATTATAATATATGTTGTGAATATTCAATGAATTCACATACAGCAGTAGGTATGGATAATGTTATAGGTAATTACTTGTGTAACGATGCCGATAGTTGTTATCTAGTTGTCGTGTTTTATGAACTGGATGCGGTGTGGAGGTGCGTCGCGGCGCGCTGCGCTGTGTTGCGGGCGGCGGCGCGCACGCAGTGGCGAGGTTTAAGCGTTGCTTAGATACCCGTTCAACTCGCATTGTGTAACGCGCGGTCGGCGGGAGGGGCCGTGGGAACGCCGAAAGCTGCTAACGCTATGCGCAGCTTCCGCCGTTACGGCCGATGTAAACTTAGATCCATCTGCAGCACCAGGAACCATACCATAAGCGCCGACACTCCACGCAAATTGATTTGATCGTCATCTTAGAAAGGAATTTCGTGCTAATGCTGCAACATTGCGTCTACATTTTTGAGTACTGAAGTGATGGGATTTCTAGTCTTTTCATATTATGGTATAATCTATCTACTATTTATAGAGATGTATGTAGAGACGGAGATGGTCGGGTCGTGTGCATATGGTAGCAAAACGAGAGCATGGGCCTGAGGCGACAAAGAGCATTGTGAAAGTTATGTTATGAATTTGTATTGTTTGAATTGTTTCTAATCAGTTAAAGCGCGGTGGGAATAATTCATAAGTGTGTTGTTCCATGCGCGGGATGTGTTTTGCGACGACAGCTGAATAGGCAATTGGTGGCCGGGCGTTAGTGGGCGCGTGGCAGGGGCCGGGGCGGGGCGCGGGGCGGGCACCTGAGCGGCCTGACTAGACTAAGCGGTGAAATAGGCCCCGGACGCACGGCCGCGCCGCGCGACGACATAGTAGCTTTCGCATGCGCAGAATATCGGATTTACGACAAAACAATGACCCAAATGTGATTTGTTTTCGTTATGATTGAATTTTTGTAAGCTTGAAATTTGTGAGCATACGGTGGTGGTCTTGACATTAAGGTACAATTATGAACTTATACTGCCCTTTAATAAATACGTATGAGATACTTTATTAAATCTCAATTTTATCTGACATGTTTTAAGGAAGAATGTGTAAGGAGTATGCAAAGGTGATGTTTTACTTGTTTAATGGGTAAGTAGCTATTTTTAAAAATGCAATTCAAGATTGACTCAGAATAGATAGATTTTGGGAACGTGAATATACATGAACATTTATGCGTGGACTCACGAATGTCATTATTTTGTTAGGGTTCGGTACCAAAGGGCAAAACCTATTACTAAAAACTTCGTTGTCTGTCTGATGTCTGTCTCCACGCTGTATTCACTAAGTGATAGCTAGAAGCCCTGAAATTGTTCACAAAGATGTATATCTTTGGCGTTGCGCTATAACAACAATACTAAAAATAGAAAAGTATAGGGGAATGGGGTTAACGGAACTTCATGCGCGCAGGTCAACTCGCACTTGGCCGGTTTCTGTAAATTCAAGGGTATGTAAGGTTTCAATATTGTTTTCGTTGATGGATTCAATAAAAATAACTTATTTTTCTATTTTTTAAGTAAGTCAATGAGAGTAAAAATATTTAATGTGAAGTTACTTATTGAATACGTTCACGAGTTTTGGTAATTTATTATGCCCTGAATGTCACCACGTTGGCAAAAATCCGAAGTGTGTCATGTGAAGCAGAAATTGTCTTATCTTGAAGGTGTCGATTTGCCATCGCTTTCGTTGAAAGAAAATGACCCTGGAACTGTTATACTTGCTGTTAAAAATATTAAAAGAGGAAAATCATTCTTGCAAACAAGATAAATTTATTTCTCGTGGAATGACATTGTTCTATTCAATTGTTTAATTTTTTTTTAATGGCCGTTACTGTATTCAAGCTGTCTCAATTTTTTGTAGTCAGTTTTAAAGATTTCAGAATTAAAGATAAGCCTTTCGAAGGTAATTGACATAAAAATAAATGTTATTTTTAAACTAATTTTCCACTTGTTTTTGCGAAAATAATAATTGCAAACCACAGCTAGCTTTATAGGTCAACTAAAATCTAAAAAAGATACACAATGAAATAGAAACAATTGTGGACGTCACATAAACATGAACCGTAAATGAGCAACTGTTCGTGTTCTCATTTTAACAAATGATTGCAGGACGCCCTCTTAGGTAATGCAGATTGATGGCAGAATAGAGCAGGCGATTAGGGGAGCGGTGCGTATTTGTCATGCTTCGGTGCAATTTGTTTTAGTCGTCCAAATAATTTGATGTTCTTGGTCTTTCTCGAACGGTGTGCCTTGTCGTTCGTGTTTCAAATGTTATGGGAAATTTTGACATTTTCGCTGCTTTGCCATAGACGTGCTAATAACATTCTCCAAATATGTTTGATCTTCGACAAAAGCAAAAGTAAATAAAAATACAAGAGTATGGTCTACAAGTACTGTTAAATCTTTCAGTGTCTGTTAATTATGAAACAATAATTTTAATATTTTTGGCACTTTTGATATCTTAGTATTTCAAAATGGTTTTGGACCTTAATATCTATATTAGTACATATAATAATTTGTAGCACGAGCTGTGTCTTTACATCTGTAATATTTTTTTCGAAAGAAATTAGTGTTTGCATTATTTGTATGCTATAAGCAACATCGTTTTTTAAATTTTCTGTTGTTTGTGGTTGTCTGTTAGTCTTGTTGTCTTTGGTCTGTTTGTCTTTTGTATGTTTGTCTGTTCGGATGGACTAAAAACGGCTGAAGCGATTTGAAAATTCTTACTGTTGGGAAGCTACAGTACTCGCGTAACTAGGCTATATTTTTATTCGGGTACGCAAGTCGTTTCAAGGGACCGCGATGTAAACGGGTAATATGAAACTCATGATTACATAAAATCTGGAACTTAACACCATTCCAACTTAAATTGCAGGTTAGGTTCTCATAGGGTGTAAAAATACTTAGCAAACGATTTTGGAAACTCAACTCTTAAGGGGTAAAAGGGGTTTGTAACGTTTGTTGGAAGTCAATGTTTGAAGTAAGAGCCATGAAATTTGCAGTTAGGTCCGTTATATCGTGATTTTATGAAATCTACCCTAGGGGTGTAAAACGGGGTTGGGAGTTTGTACGAAGTCCTATTTTTTAGAAGTAAGAAGAATAGAATTAGCAATATATGTTATAGGTGTAGAAATTGTGAAGAACGGATTTTAACGAAAATCACCCTAGGGGTGTAAAAATGGGGTTGATAGTTTTGTAATCGTGTCTATGTTTGAAGTAGAGGAATGCAAATTTAGCAGGTAGTCCGTCATAGGTGTAGACATTATCTAAGAACGGATTTTACAAAATCCTACTCTTAGGCGTGTAAAAAGGGATTGAAAGTTTGTGGAAGTATTCGATTTAATTGAAGTGTTGGTTTGGTTTGTTTGTACACGCTAATCCGTCAGGTAGTTGAACTATGAAGGTTGACTTAATAAAAATGAGAGATAACGAAACGTCTCCGAATCATTGCGCAGACGACTTTTTTCAACAGCTTTTAAAATCGACATCAGATCGTTCCAGGATCTTTGATTTTTGCGACTGCATTGTCGTGGCATAAAGGCGATCATGGTCGCGTAAGAATGGCGGGCAAAGCTAGTTTATATAAAAACAAGCGAATCGTTTTTATAAAGCGCCGAATCGACTATTCAAAAAGGTCTATTAATAATTCCTCTCTGTTCTTGTAGCTTACAAAGTATAAACAAAACCCATAGCATGAATAATATGAAGCCAACAAGTAAATACAAAACAATCGTATCAGTTATGGACGGCATTAGTCATCGCAGCATTTCTTCTGCTATCGCGAGTCACTTTGTTCCGAGTAGAGTTACAGTATTGCTTGTGCGTAATATAAAAAG
>NWSH02000519.1:10081739-10098771 GCA_002382865.2 Heliothis virescens | reverse complement strand
CGAGTGTCGGCCCTTTACTCACGTATGATTTTATATCGTACAACTTGTAAAGAAGTAGTGAATAAGATACGCAAGGTGGTGGGCTATTTTATTTGTTTGTAGCCGCTGTGGTTGCATGCTTATTGTATTAATAACCGATAGATGTTATGCACTACTTGCGTCAATTTAAACTACACAATAAATTTGAACATTATAAATCATTGTATGAGGTTCGTTTGTTTACTGGCCGAATATTTTAGACGCTCTGCATTTGCTGCAGGGAGCTTGTGATCCTCATATGAGCTGTATGGTTCTCCAACAATAAAGGCCAAGATGTGTGAGTTTGCGGTAGAATGAACTGATATGCTTTGCTACTAGCATTTTCTAATAGGTACTTGAGGTCAACAGTTGTGCTGGAACAACTAAACGGAGTGCGTATTATAGCAAGATAACAACCGAACCAAAACTTTCAGTGAGAAATAATGCTTCATGCCCACCTTTTGAATATATTTGAGAACAGATCGAGATCTTCGCAAAAATTATACTATAAGACCCACTGTCAAATGTATTACTTATTAATACATCGTACCTACCCTTTAATATTCGTCGTGACTCACCTCTTGAAAGAACTGAAAAGGTCGTTCCCACTGTGATCGCATAAATTCCATTTCATAATTTGGTCCCGGGGCAGTACTCGATTCACTCGGTCGTCGTCATTCAAATTAAAATATAAATCGCTATTAGTTTGAAATCTCAGCGGACGGGGCGTACGCGTCGTCTAAATATTCTCAACAAAAACACTAATTGCTGCTGAGCTTCGTAACACCACCGGTCCATTTGTACCTTTTAACTATTTAAAGGATTCACAGTTTTTGAGCTCCATCGAAAGCAAATAGCTTTTAGACGCCCACGCTGATGTTTGTGGTCGACCCCGCAGACCACTTTACTCGCAAAAAGATTTACGCCCAAAATGTTACGAGGTCCTTAAGCAAATGGAGCATGCGAAGCGCCTGTGGGCAACTATTAACTATCCAAAGGTCATTACTTTGTATTACCCAAAACATTAATAAATTCATGTTAAAGCTTTATGAGCTGAAAATAAGTGGTACCTATACGCTACACGAATATTTATAGACGTTGTTTTTCAGCAAATAAATGTATCTTCATGCACAATTAATAAACCGCATAGAATTTTCAGCCAGAATACAACTCCTATATACATGTAGTAAAAACGCTCGTCCCACTTTACGCTAGCGGTGCCATGCATTCGCGTTCATTCAGAAGAGCGTCCTTGTTTTCGCGGGAACTCCCGAAATTTACGTGGCACTTACGATCGGACGGTGCCCTTGATAGATTAATGTTAGCTTGCACTCAGGGTAGAGGTGGTTGGCCGAGGTCTAATGATTTATGTTTTATTTATTGAATGTTTTAGGAGTTCACCGCGTATATTAATTATGGTATCTTACGGGTGCAGTGCTTGCTTTCGTTATTCAGCGGAAATGGGCGCGGAGTTAATACGAGGATATCGTCCTCAATGCCTCTCAGGTTGTCGCGCCGTCTGCGTGGGAACGCTGCACACAGATCTCAATTGTTCAGCGCGACGTCGCGCGTTTATGTAACACTTTAGCCAGCGTGCCGCAATTCACTGCCGCGAGGATAACACGCCTGAGTTATGTGCCGTACCTATTCCTTGATCTGAGCCATCATACACCTCGCGTACCGCATTCTGCCAGCTTTAGTTGTCTAGAATTCGTAATAAAACATGAGTGCCATTATCGAAGCTACTTAGGTAATCAATATGTGTAGATTGCGGACAAGTTTATTCATTTCTACAAACATATTATCTAACTGCTGCGCCTATGTTGAAGTTTTGTTTGAGCTGGAAAGTAATATATAAAGTAATTTACCAAGAATCAGGTGTGATCGCAAAACAGAGCTTAAACGTATTGGTAGGCAGGTCTGGATCGTAATAAACATTTCTACTACAAGAAATAACGACTTCACTGAGTTGGAGAAAACACGTACAAGTATAATCTACATAGTTATAATGCACTGGGTACAGTTAAAATTTGAACACTTGCACGTTACCGAATCGCATAGTGAGAACAACAAGTTTAGTGTTTATACACAATTTATGTCATTTTTACACTGTTTCTTGGAAAACTTCTTCAAAATACGCATTAGATCTTATTTTATTGCGATAGCCCCAGAACAATTTCCTAGTCCTAGCACTATGGAACGTTTAGACCAAAAGCTGCTGAAAAATACTGTATTTAATTTATCATTTAGATCGTAAATATTTTGAGAACTAATTTTAATAGCAAATTAATATGCAACATTTGGAATCATCTATAATTGTTTTGCGCTGATGCGCAAGATAGAACCCAATTTTCAGGACCATGTCCAAAGGATGAACAGTACAGAACAGAAATATCGAGGATGTTTTAATTGGAAAATGGTTAGACTGACTCTGAATTATCTTTTCACACCTTTCATATTTGTCTCAAATAAATGCCAAACTTCCGGATGACCTAGACATAAAAACATATAATTCGAGGTAGTATATAATCCAGTAAGCTCTCGTATCTTCAGAGGTTTCAGCATATCAGAGTCAGCATCAGATGGTTAGACTGTATATAAACGTTGGACGACACGCCGGTGCATTCCCTCCCGACAGAATCACAATATCACTACTGCAATATGTATTGGCATTAAGCCATTTCGACTTCATCGATGTTGTCTATTCCTTCTATAATCCCACCTGCACAACCTGTTCCGAGAATCGAAGCTGTTTCATTATGTATAATAGGATAATGGCGTTGGGAATTATTCTATACCATACTTAGTGAATTCTTTGAAATAAAAATCATGTTTTAATTTAACGGCGTCACACTTGATTAAACTTCTGACTCTAAAAGCAGATAATGAGAAACTCTCGCTAGTTCTTACCATATTTCTGTTAAAATTCTCTCAATTAATGTAACAGGAAAATCGAACCAACTGAAGGTAAAACCTAACAGCACAACAAATATGTTTCAGCAAAGTTTTCGAACTAAATTACGAAGATTTAGGTTTATCGATGGTCCGGGATTATAAAGTATTAACATCGTCCATCAGTTTCCATCTCATGCGTACCTTCTGAAAAAGACTCCGAAATTGTATGACTCGGAAAGTAATTATTCCACTCTCGACCACCCATTAGGCACAAGCTTACTTGTCAAACAAAAATATACCAGATAAATAGCGTTTCAGGTTTATTAAATTGAGTTGATATCAATTGAATAACCTTATATCCAAATGCACAGCATCTTTATAATCGTATATACCAATACTTCTCAGATTAGTTTTTAATTAGGTTATGTGTTTTTGAACCAACAGATGATTACCGTCCCGTACCACCCAACATATTGGGTGAAAAAGTTAATTTTTAAAATACTTACCTGCCATAATCCCCTAAACAACTGTTTCAATAAGACCGTTTCAGTGCCGATTATAAAATATTGATTCAATGTAAGCGCGTAATACGCCAAAACATGCATTAAAAAAACCTACAAGTTATTTATTAAATCATAATAAAATACGCATCATAGCCTCTGGTAATACAACCATTCCCTGGTTCCTGTATAAAAAGAAATATTAAAACACACGGTATGGTATAAGTACTAAGATCTCGTTATATATTTTACGTTCCCAAACGATTACGAATCATACACGACGATCAATATACATTCAGCAAAATAACGGTGAACTCTGAAATATCCTTTTCTGATACAATGACAATTTAAAGTCTCCATTTTCACTATTAAACAAACAGAAATAAAAGATCGAGACGCCGCTATTATCATGTACATCCCCAACATATTACCCAATGTTCGAAACATTCAGGTAAAAGACATAAAAGCCCCAGCCGCCGGCTTCATATAAAAACATCAAAGGAATGTATGTATTTGCATATTTTACGGTTAATTTTTCCATACCGGACGACTTCCATCCGCAATGATTTTAAATATTATCGCCTGCAGTTGAAACCTTCGACGGGTACTGGTAGGTGGTACGTTCTCGGGCTCCGATCTTCGCATAAATTATACCGGTTTCGTCGTGGTGACACTGGGCTTGACAAAGTCGCCGAATGCAAAAAAACCATGAACCAATCTTTTATAACCCCAATCATTACTTACATATAAAATGTAAACGGTTTTATATTTGGTAATCAACTGTATAAAGGACAGGACCGAGGACGCGTGGAATGAAGTATCTGAGATTGCTCTACGATAAAAAATGTTAAGTCGGATTCAGGACCGCAATGCTACTTTTCTTACGGTGTTTCTGAATGCATAGGGGAAGCACTAACACAAGGATATATCAAGGAACCTCGATTTAACACATCGTTTCCAATCGAAAGTACTCGGCTGCTAGGACAAAGGCTTTCCCAAATTCGCCACTTTTTCACGATCTTTGCAAGCCAACCCGCATCCACCTTGCTTCTCACCCCTTACACCGTGTAATATTTTTATCCATTGGTTTGTTTAAGTTTAAATAGAAAAGAGGTTTCGTAATATGCTCCGTGATAAGCTAATAAGTTACCAAGGCAATCCAGCAATCAAGGCAAAAGGTCACCTTATATAGAAAAAGTAGCACAATTTATCTAACGATATACATGATTAGTTGATTAGCGGTAAATACTAGCAACTTATTAATAAACCAATGGCGGTCATTGTCCATTGTTCCAAGCAATTAAATAGCTAGCTTCTGACCCCGCACTGCAATACTGCCGAATGAAACCACCCTCGCTTTTTTAATAAGGCCCAGTTGAGCGCATATATATGAGGTCTGTCCAAATGAACGTATCCATGATCTGGCAACGTCTGATGTTCGAATTTTTAAAAGCTGTAGTAAAAAAGATAAGCTGCGATTGCAAGTCGACGATAATTAAACAGACGTTATCGGATCTCTCATTTTTGCTAAGTCAAGCACCCGCTTCCAGATAGTTTGACTGAGAAACTAGCTGGACACGGATATCACAAAAACGTGGGGCGGTCATGATACAAACAAACAAGAATGCCCCAACAACTTCACATAACGAATCTACGTTCCATACAAACTTTTCGAACCCTCCTGTTACACAATCCTACAGGATGGTAGACTGTGTTTTTCGCTTTTATAATTATCCGTCCTATCCGCATATATGTCTACACCCTATGACGGATCCTTACCTGAAACTCAAATTGCTGATGTCCATCACTTTCAAAACATAGGGACTACGATATGCAACCTAAATTCATTATCAACACCGCCACGTGATTGTACCACCCCTAGGGAGCTGATCCCTTCGGTGGTCCTAAACATCCCCTTCTTACAACAATTTCTAACCTATAACGGGATCAAATATCGCTAATTCATGTCCTGCCGTTAACTTCAACACAAAATAATAAAGGACTTCGGATACAAACTCCCTCCCCCGTTTTAACACCACCTAGGTTGGTTTAGCCCCATTTTTCCAGTACAAATCCGGATATATAACTGAGACCTATCTCTGCTTAAACTTCATGCTGTGTCTAACTCTACTTTCAAAAATTTCGGCAAATTGGACTCTGCCGATACATACTACCAAATTCCCCTTTTTTTACCCCTTAGGGTCGAGTTTTCATTTCCAAAAATCGTTTCTTAGAGTATTTTTACACCCTATGAGGAACCTACCTGCCAATTTTCAAGTTGGAAGGTGTTATAGTGTCCGAGATTTTATTGTTAATCAGTGAGCTTTCATATTACCGCGGTTTTACTCGCGTCCCGTGGGAACGACTTGCCGTACCCGGATAAAATATAGCCTATGTTACCCGCGGATAGTGTAGCTTCCCAACAGTGAAAGAATTTTTCAAATCGGTTCAGCCGTTTTTGATTCCATCGCGAACAGACAAACAGACAAACAGACAAACAGACAAACAGACAAACAGACTAACAGACAAACCGACAAACAGACAAAAATTTTAAAAACGATTGTTTTGGCTTCAGTAGCATACAAATAATGCATAACACTAATTTTTTCGAAAAAATATTCAATGTAAAGACACAGCTCTGTCTACAATTTTATTATATGTATAGATACCGGTGCGACTTTACTACTAAGTAGGTCTTAGGTAGTTACATTCCTCTACTTTTATGGTTTCCCTGTAATAAAACCAATAAATCATTACGATCACTTCATAATAATGGTTACGACTATTGTTTTTGTGTAAACGACCTCCGAGCTATTTGAGACAATAAACCCGAAGTCTAATGTTTATTTGAAGTTTTATACACATTGGTTTAAAACGGTGTTATTGCCATTTGGCAGCCTTAACTTTTCCCGTTTTCGTTTCTAGTAACGCCATCGTAATAAAAATGAATTCTATACGTTTTCAAAACTCAATTATAACTGAATCTACTGCCTTAACTTTTAGATTAAAAGAAATGTTCAAGTCTTGTTGAAAGAAGGCTTTATTTAGACAAACCCTTAACTATGTAAGTTTATCTAGAAAGTGCTATATTCAACCTGTGTACAAAATGGCACAATTTCAATCAGGCATGTCTCGTTTACACTCTACAAAGTTATCGCGGAATGGCCATCTTAGTTCTGCATTTTTGCATACAAATTTCACTTAGCTTGAGCCATGCAAATACATCGCGAAATTGTTCCACTCAGCGGATTAACTTAAAATGGTAATTGGAAGACATTCGTAGGACATAGCTCGTATTAGTTGGATGTTGCATACGTTTGATTAGAGCATGTGCATGCTGCGTTCATTCTGCGGTGGATCGGCTGCGACTCGCTGGCGCCGGCAGCTACACTCGGACACAGCCCTCAGCAGAGCTTCAGGGCTGTTCAAAATATTGCATACCTATACTTTTTCTGTAGAACTGACCTAATTTATAAAATTGTTTGATAAAGTGTAGGTTAACCTTTGTTATACTTGCAAGATAATTTACAAAAAAGCTAAGGGTTTGGCATCACCGTCTGACGGGCCATTGTTTATTTATGGATAACTATGTTTTAACTTCACGCGCATTTAGCCAAGCACCGTCATACATTGGTACACAGAAATAATTAATAATTGATGGCAGCAATAAAATTTAATTGGCAAACCAATATTGCTAATAGCATCATGTTTATCAATAAAATCTTAGCCAAACACATAAACAATTAAAATGTCAAACATAAATCTTGATTTAGGTCTTGCAAACACGCGGTATATATTTCTAAATAATGTATGATCAAAGAGCTAGCTCTATTTTTTTGTTCTTGTATGATGACCCTGTTCGTTTTAATATTCAGCCATCGGCGTATTGTGTGGTCGGGCGTATCGCTGGAACCTGTCCTCGCCGCGCCGACAATCGCGAATTAAAAAAATGTCTAAAATGGACCTTTAATATGTAGTAATGATGTAGAATGAATCCTTTCGAACTTCGATTTTTAGTTAGATAATAATTATGTATCGACTTTGTGTGAAGTCTGTGCCTAAGTAGGTACCAAAAGGTGCAACATTTTTGGGTTGTGTAGAACTGGGTAGGTGTTTAATTGCAATTAAGTATTTTAACGTTAATACACAGGTCGGTAATTTAAGCAATTTTCTATATGTGTTTGTACAATAATTTATCACCATAATCACTTCACAGCACACCTACTTACGACATGGCCCCAAATCCAGACAAGCAGTGGATTCTCCGCGTGACAGACAAGATGAAGCCCATCCATCGCCAGTTCACGGACCTGCTGATGACCAAACGACTGCAGACGTTGCAGAGTGTCGACATGGTAAGTACGTCACTAAACCATACGATTACGAATTGGAATTGAGATTTAGCGTCGTGCTATAATTATTTTCCTGTCTGAAGCATTTTTATCAAAAAGATTAATCTATAACTTTCCTTTTTCCAGGCTGTAGAACGAGTTTATCAAGAGTTAAAAGCTTTAGGCGAACTAGATAATACTTATTTAGTTTACACGTCGGACCACGGTTATCATTTGGGACAGTTTGGCTTAGTAAAAGGAAAAAGCTTTCCTTTCGAGTTTGACATCAGAGTGCCGTTCCTTGTTCGAGGGCCTGGAGTGGAGCCAGGCACGGTGTAAGTTTTATTTTATATTATTATTAATTATTAATAGTCATGTAACCTATTCTTCATTAGCCTCCTTACTTTATATTTTAAATATAAGGTAACTGGTTGAAGTATTCGAAAAAAATCAAGACGCATTCAAAAAATAAAAAAATGGAAGATTTGCTTTTAATTTTTAATGACTTTATTCTTTTTTTTGTCATGGAATAGCCAATATTTTTTGTCCGTGAAACTTGTTAATCCTCTTTGTTTTCTTTGACAATTTTACTGTGGAGTACTGGTCTGAAATCGCAGACAAAGGGCAATGACACCATTTAAAATTAAGAAAAATATAGATATTTTTTAAATAGCATCTTTCTAACTATATTGGCCAGTAGTAACAATGTTTACAAAAAAAATCTCAAAAAAGTTTGATAGTGAAAAAAACGTATATGATATTTTTCTCCATAGCGTGGATGACATAGTTCTCAACATCGACCTGGCACCTACATTCCTGGACATGGGTGGCGTGGAACCTCCTGCACACATGGATGGGCGGTCACTACTGCCACTCTTACAGCCGAGACGCCGACGTCACGCCGCCGCGCACTGGCCAGACACGTTCCTAGTCGAAAGGTAATATTGTAAAACCTTTATGGATTGTGAGAGATAAACGATCAGAAGGCCAGACCCCTCAATTTTCCAATAAATAACTAGGTATATGCATTATGAGGTCTAATGAAAACCTTAATGACACCCACAGCTCCGGTCGGCGAGATATCCCTGGTCTTGGCCATCGGTCTCGAGAGAACAAGTACAGTCGAGAAATGAATGAAAACAGAGCCACCACATCACCTCCGCAGTCCTCAGAGAGCGGAGACTTCGACGAGGACACGGATGATGATGACTTCCTCGAACCAGATGATGACGATGATGAAGTGAGTATAGGATACAGTGCCCTTCAAATAATGTGAGATAGTTATTTTTCTATACCAATATACCTCGAACTCATCTTACCTATCCCACCATTGTATCTTGTCTTGTAAATGACCATAGTTCTTACAAAAGCTTAAACCATATGTTTTTGGTTTTATGAAGGAAAGCGCAGAAAGCGACGCATCTGATTCTTTGAAGAAGTCGTCGGAGCCGCTGATAACGAACGAGAGCCACAACCCGTTGCTGGAAGCCAGCATTGAGAAAGTGCTAGACGCTGAGGAACAACCCAACTACCTTACACCAGGGAGCAAGCTGTTCGAACGTAAGATATATTTAAGAGTATATTTCCAATTTTCGACTACTAGTGGACCTAGTAAAATTGATCTAAAAACCCTCACTAGAGCTTTTGATAGCAAATTTGATTTAAATGTTGTGAAACAAAAATTTATGAGGAGTATTCCATGCGATTACTTAAAAAGTTGAAAATTATACTTTACAGTAGCAGACGCAAATGGATTAGAGGGGAAGGCAGCACGCATTGCAGCTGACTGCTCCAAAGCCGAGCTGCGCGCACCTTGTTCTGCTGGCAGGAAATGGAAATGTGTTCTTGTAAATGGACGTTGGAGGAGACACAAATGTAGATATGAGGTCAGTATCATTGTTGCAAGCGAGTAAAATAAGACTGTCGAAATAATAGTCCTAAAATTTTCTGTTTCTCAATTTACAGGCCGAAATTAACCCATCACAGTCAAAGATGAGCACAAAGAAATGTGCCTGCTTCACTCCCAGTGGACTTGTATACACAAGGCTAGAGACTGATGGTACAATAGCTCGGCGACTCGCAGAGGTCTCAAAAGAGAATAACACTCGGAGTCGAAGATCTATAGACAATGAGGTTTACGAACCTAACACTGTCGATAGTATTCTAAAAGAAAATCCAAGCATTGGACATTTAGGCTTCAAGAATGAACCAATTGATGAGATAGAAAGTAGAAATACAAAGGACACAATTGATAAACTTATAAAGGAAACTGAAGCATTCCTTGAGGCTTATGAACGTACCAAAGAAAAAATAGAACATAAAAGAATTAAACGTAGGGCTCAGCACTGGAATCACAATAAACATAAAAAGAATGATGCAATCATTAACAGCAATGAATCTTCATTAGAATGTAAGATAGAGAAAGATGGGACAGTAAACTGTTCTCAACTAATTTATAATGATTTAAAAGCTTGGCATACAAATAGATTGAGTTTGGAAGACCAAATCAGACAGTTAAGAACAAAATTAGAAGATTTAAAAGAGATAAAGAGGCACTTAAAAACTGCCAAGCCAGTTGTTATTGAAACCCAAACATTACATCCTGCCTTCATTAACAACCATCTCTTTAATAAAAGTTCATCTCACGAACACAACTCTTCAAAGGAACATTTAAGAAAAGGTCGACTACACAGAATTAAACCAAAACATAGAAATAGCACTGCTCAGGAAAAGAAATTCAGACACTCAAATGAATACGTGGTGCCCACTATAAATGCTAGAACCAAAGAAGATGTGTTTGACATTCAATTGAAGAACGACACAAGCACTGCAGCTCCTACGATAAACACCTTTAATATTACTACCGACGCTGATAAATCAGAAGCAACTGACCATAAAATCGAAATACAGAAACCGCATGGCACAACGGTCATTGTAGATGGTAACTACGAACAAAACAGTGTCGAAGATTATAAAACTACATACAACATATTAACGAGCACTGATGCGATAGTTACAACCGATTATCCGATGAATTTCGATGTGTCCACGAAACGTATACACGATTACCGGGAAAATTTGACCTCCGAAGGCTATTTTTCGCAAAATGTGAATTACTTTACTTCGGCAATAGATAAAATCCTGTCTACCGAGAGACCAACAAGTACAACCAGCAGACCAACCAGTTCTGAAACAACTACAACCAGTAGACCTTCGACCACGACGTCGAGGCATACGACAGTAAGTCCTCTGAGTCTTGGCCCAGCGCGGCTTGACGCCTCCGAATACGAACAGAGGAATCCAAATAAGGCAACATCAAAGAACATGGGTATCTTCGAAAAACCCGTCGACGTATTCCAAAGAAGACTTCATCCCCTCTTCATTGAAAATGAAGACAAACACGTTTGTTATTGCGAAGAAAATCGGTAAGCATTAAATCAATCATTGTATTTGTTTATGAGAATTGACATACATCTAACATTTTTGCGTATTTTATTCAGAAAAATGAGGGGAGCCGCACATAGTTATTTGGAAGCAGCACAGAAAGCTAGAGAAGAACAGAGAAAACGCAAAGCACAATTGCTTCAGAAGAAGTTAAGGAAAGCTAGAAAGAGGGTTAGTAGGAATCACATTAAGACGATTAAACTCATTTGTTTTTTATTTATTATTATTTCTTTTTAATTTGATTCCAGGCGGAATTAGAGAAACTATGCGAATCCGAGCGTATGAACTGCTACAGACACGACAACGACCACTGGCGGACAGCGCCGTTCTGGACGGCCGGTCCTTTCTGCTTCTGTATGAGCACTTCCAACAACACCTACAACTGCGTCAGGACCATCAACGCCACGCATAACTTGCTCTACTGCGAGTTTATCACCGGGCTTGTCACTTACTACAACTTGAGAATCGGTACGTTTAGCAAATAAAAAATAAGAAAAAAACCGAATTTAAATGAATATTGAT
Source organism: Heliothis virescens (assembly GCA_002382865.2). Taxonomy (NCBI): domain Eukaryota; kingdom Metazoa; phylum Arthropoda; class Insecta; order Lepidoptera; family Noctuidae; genus Heliothis; species Heliothis virescens. The sequence continues at coordinate 10,087,061 of NWSH02000519.1, read as the reverse complement.
TTTTTTATTTTCTCGTCTTTTTCAGATCCGTTTGAAACTCAAAATCGAGTAAAATATTTAACACCAGCCGAGAAAGATTATTTCCACAATCAGTTGCAGCAACTACTCAGTTGCAGGGGCCCCTCGTGTCGACGTTTCTCACATTCTAATCCAAATGGTAATTCGATAAGTGTTACCTGGAATTCATAATATTGAATACTTATAAAAATTAAGTAGTGTCAAAATAAAATTATTTGTATTTTCAGGCAGCAGTGAAGAAACTGTCAACAGACGTTTTGATGATAGATTTGAGGACCACTTGTACAGAGGGGATACTGTAGGATATAATGAGAGGTATGCATATGTTTCTAATTCTAGACAAGATCAGACTATGATCAGACCAGAGATTTTTTATACATGTAAAATGTATTCTGTAAATTTTATAAGTTTGTCTTTCTCTCGCCGCAGGGCATGGCGGTGGAGCTACGGTCGACGATACGCACGAGCGAGGGAACTGCACAGGCGCAGGCATATGATGCCGTACTAGTCTACATAATGTAAATATCTTTGGAGAATAAAGTGACAAGCAGCTTTTAAACAAGAACTGCTTTTTTATAATGAGGACTTTGTCAGGCAGCACGGGGCGGGAGCAATAACGATAATTTGTTTAAATTAAAGAAGTAAAGAGCTGGGTTACAGTAATGGATTGTTATGAGAAGTTTAATCTCAATGCAAGTTTGATATGGTGAAGATGTTATTAGAATAGAATTCATAGAGATTGTTTACATCTTAATAAACAGATCAACTTAAGTCTTTTTACGTAAAGATCTAAACAGTCTGATTTCTGATATTTCTAAGTGACTATATCATTTATAATATTTATTCTAAGGTATTCTTACTATACATCGAAAGTAGTAGGGCTTCCTATATTAGATATATTCTACATTCTATATGTATAATTGATCTATGTGGCTGTATTTTCTGTCTTCAGAATTATTGGATATCAATATATATAATATACATATATATATCTACATAACATTTTGTAGAATATCAAAAAGTCTATAAATTTTCACTGCCTAACACAAATAAGAGATTTGATAATACTTCTATACTCTACTTAAGTTTTTTACATACGTAAATACATTGAACAAATACATATAGCAGTAAGAATGAAATAAACCATTAGTTGGTCAGTTGGTACAATGAACTTTAAAAATCTGTCTTTCCATGAGTCTGTGTATGTTTAGCTTTAACAAAATATTCTGCAATTATTATCCAAGTAATATTATTGTTATACTATAATATTAGCTTCAGCAGGGCTACACATCTTGTGAAAGTACTGCTAACTTGTGGGATATAAGTATGACATGTAAGCATGGGAATGATGTACCCATAGAGGGACATACTCATTGAGGTTTGTTGTAGATGTTATGATGTAAAAGTATGCCTGTAGTACACTCGCTATTTATGTAGTAGACTTTAATGAAAGTGATATTAAACTGTTGCCATTGTGATGATAATGTGTATTGGTTGTAATAATAAAATTATTGGAAAACTAAAGCTTTTATTGACTCCTCTTATCTAAATACACAACATTATGCAGTTATAATACAAAATATGTTTATAATTCGTAAAATACTTTATTGGATATTGAAGGCACTGAATTAATTAAATATTTAAAATATTATCAAGATCAGTATCATCACTCAAAAAAAACAACACATTATTTTGAGATGTTTCAATACTTTGTGAAGGTGCTATATCTGACTGGTCTGTTTGATCTGCATCATCTGTGAATTGTGCCCATTTAGAATTTTTATTCACTATGGGCGGTACAAATATCTTCTTACTATGATTCATCGTTTTTACATTTTCTATTTCTGTATCAGGCATGGAATGGGAACTTGGCTGTGAAGGTTTTTGTTCACAGCGGACAGTATTAATATTGGCAATTGGTCTGGGTTCAGATAACACAATAGTTGATGATTGATCCTCATAAGTTTCTTGAATATCCACATGATCCAATGTTGCAGTCTTAGGATATTTCTTAGGGATGTTTTGAAATCTTTTTCTACGTTTTTGTGGAATTTCCAAAACTACTTCTGCATCCACTAAGGACATTTTCTCATCAGTATTTTGAACAGTTTCAGTTTCTTCCACATAATTAGCCCACTTACTGTTTTTTATAGGTGAGTAATGATTATTTATAGGCTCTATATTATTCTCTTCATTTTCACTAGTGTCACTATTATTTAATTTGTCCTTAAGTCCATCTATTTCACCTCTCATGCCGTTTAGTTTTTGAACATGTAATCTACAATCTTTTGCCGTGCCTAAACCGTAATGTCTTTTAATGGATTGTTTTTCACCACACAATTTACATTCCCATTTATTTGATTTCTTTGTTTGATGCACCTAAGATAATAAAAATTTAGAACTGGAATAAGCAACAGAAACATGAATCGTAAACAAATAATACATTATTATTACAGAAACTTACCTGAAAGACCGAACATTTGTAACATCGTAAGACTTGAAATATTTGAGGCATATTATTATATTCTACAAAAAAAAACAGTTTAGTAAATTGAACTGATTTATTTCCAATTTGTTTTGCACTCGGCGAAAGAGCATTGCAAAAATCAAAACATCTCAATTCAAATCAAATCATACATAATTGACATTGACAATGCAATGACGTTTGAACGTTTGACATTGATTTGACCACAGAGTAAAGGATGAATTACGCTACACCGTGCCGGGCACGAGCCGTGCTCCGGGAGAGCACGGACGTGGCTCGGATTCAAAACTCTACGTTTTACCCTTTGGGCCCGGAACCCTAAAAATGAAGACGTGATGAGCTAATCCAAAATCAAACAAATCTGTAAGTTACTTAATACGTATATTTCTGAGCCACATTCATCACAGTTTTTGTATATAAGATATTTAATATTTACAGGTTTGACACATTTAAAATAACAATAGATGTAATTTTAATCCTAAGTATGTTTAAAGGAGTTAGTTAACAAAATAACGTTTTCAATAAAATCGAGCTCAATCCAATATTTTGTTTTGGCACATGAGATTATTGGCTTGTGGGTGTCTCAAAAGACCAACGACTGAGATCCTAAGATGTGTTGAATCTTCAAGGGTTGTCTAAGAGGCTGAAGAGGAATATCATTGTTTTTTTTGGTTGCAACTTCTGTTCATAGAGTGCGTTCTCGGACTACTGAAGGTTTGACCCTGTTCCCGATGCCCGGCGTTCTAACATTTTAATCGCGAATACAGTTTACAATTCAAAAATGAGGGCAACAAAATAAATAACTAATTATTGTCCGTTCGAGTTGCTACATTTACACACAATAACAGGTAATTTAAACAGAGGGTCTTCTGACATAGTAGGGTGATAGTGAGTGTCAATCAATAATACCTATTATTTCTTCTATAAATCTTCCGTCCCCATTTCGACCTGTCTATGAAAAGTTGTAACGAACGGGATATAAATCAAATAACAGAAATTGCAATCCTGATGCAGGATTACCTACCTACATTTTCAGATAGATTGAGAAAAAAACCAAGCAGGAACATTAATAAAAATAATTAATGTGGATACTTACATAATAAAACAATCAGTTTTATTTAAAACAAATAACATAGTATAAAATTATGATATTGTAAAGGTAAGTGTAGAATACGGTACCTACTTATCGCTGATCAATAATTCTACTTCCTTACATTTGCTAGTAACGTAGGCATTTCAGGAGAATCTAACTGTCTATTCTTACTTTCAGTCTCACATTTCGTTCCTATATTTATAGCCATTATAATAATAAATTCAACATAGACGAATTCAGGACAGAATTAGTTACATTTAATTACGTAAAACCTAATCTATGAGCGCCTTCACAATAGGGTTTGTCCAGGGTAGGCGTTAGATAAACGTATGCGTAGCGCAGACGCCGCGACTACGCAGCGTAGACGTCGCGGCGTTTTCTCAGGAGTAAATTGAACGCCGCGCTAACGCGACGCAGAAGTCACAATCGCGTTATATTGTACATGATGCGCCGCGTAGTCGCGGCGTCTGCGCTGCGCATACAATTATCGAACGCCTACTCTGGACAAACGCTAGTGTGAAGGCGCTCTTAAGGTACGATACAGAGGATAAAAAGTAGGTAGATGATAGTTTAATGAACATAGCAATCAAATTATTTCTGTACATATTATATGATACTGAAACGTGATTTTTGACGCGACTTTGGTTACTCAGTCCGTCATCCGTGGATATGAGTGAACGAGACGAACCGTCATGCGAATCCCGTTGTTTTTCCGTCCCTGGGTTCCTATAATTCGACAATTCGTCGCTGACAAGCAACAGGATCCGCGTACAAAGTCGCGGGCAGAAGCTAGTCCGTGGATATGAGTGAATGTGGTAGTGCATAAAGCAATAACTAGTATCTGAATAAAGTACGAGCTTACCAGCTTTGTATTATCACGGATTTGAATTAACTGTACCTAGTACAAAATCAATGTTATGCTCAATCGGAAATAGTTTATAATAACTATATTTGGTTGATATGAACTTCCAATGGAACGAATAGGAACATGTCACATTAATGACGATTTTAGACATGATTTCGCTTTAACCTAGTTTGACTACAAATATTTCACAAAAATTAATATAATATTGGATAGACATTGATAGTTATAATAATATTTAAGATTGTAATTATGTATTTACATGATCTGAAATATAGTTGGCACATCAATTTTGTTTACAACTGGCACAGAATACTTTTTATTTACAACTTTTTGAAACACATCATAGGTAAGTTCCTACATAATAGAGCCCTCATGCTCGTAGGACTTAATTATTTTTATTGATTGGCACAAACATGAGCAAGTGTAACGTGATTTCTCACTTTATTAGGCCGATTAGATGTATAATTGGACGTAGTTATGCAAAAACGTTCCAACCCACAAGTCACCCGAAATCGAGATAATGTGATCAAAATACTTTTTATGACACCTAGTATCAGATTAGCAAAAACGTTTCAAGTTTTAAGTCTTCTGTCAGAAAATAATTTTCTCACTTTTGTTCCAACCCACAACCTTTATCACACAATAACTATTTTTATTTTGTTAAAACGTCACAAAAATCTTGGAGCGTTTTAGCAAAACTTTGTAAATCCATTTTATTTTGTAACAAATGTTCCATTTATATTTGGAACGTTTTTGCAAAAAGGCTTTCTGTATGGAAGTAGCTTTTAACTTAATTCGCAAAAACATCCAATATCTGAAAATTGGTATATTTTGATAGTTAATATATATTTTTTCTTATCT
>NWSH02000519.1:10048701-10078328 GCA_002382865.2 Heliothis virescens | reverse complement strand
GCTACTTCCATACAGAAAGCCTTTTTTCAAAAACGTTCCAAGTGCATTTTTTTCATAATTTGTATGAGAAATATTACAAAATTTTAATGACAAGTATATAATAAAATAATGTCTATTTATTTAGTTGAAGTGATACATACTACATAGTTGTACTCCCTACCAAAAAAAAGTGTACCACAAAATTACAAAAACGCGATTTTCTCAGTTCGTCCTGCGTGTGGATTGGAACATTTTTGCATAACTACGTCCAATTATGAGATATTAATGATTATTTGAATTCAGTCAGTCTGAACTCTGAACATGTTCCTGATCTCATATTGTTGCTATAGGCAGACAAAGGCAGGCATATGAATGTGGCTGACTCAAGCCACTTATTAGGAAGTAGATTGTAACAGTTATACTGTATTTGACGTGGGTAGCAAGCATTTTCACCTATGTAACAGCAGTCGCCTGCATCACAAAATACATGGTATTTTTGTGTCATTTCAGTACATCCACACGTTATGTAACAGACGCTGTTTGTCTTAATATTAAAGCTATCCTACAGGAACTTCGAGTGTCGTGCTTATGTCAGTGCGTCTGTTTGTCGCAACGTGTGCATGACAGTTGCGCGCCGCGAATAACTCCGTCGAGCTGGTGCAGTTTGAGTCGGCTGCGCTTCACACTCACGGCGTACCCGGTCTATGATATCAGCCACCAATTTTTCCTCACGAGAACGTTTCTCTTCCCAGTCTGCTTGGTTCACTATATGTTCTGAAACCAAAGAACAACATATCTTTCAAGTTTGCTTATCTACCTGATGATATAAGGTAGTATTTAAAAATCTTGGTCTTCTTCTTATCGAGTGAGCTGCAGGTTTAATCACCTAACAAGCCCTAGTGTCAGAGTTTTCTCAAATCCGCCTGACGGTCTCTGACGTTATATACGACTGCTACTGAGCATTCGAGGACGTCGGCTTTACGTGCCCTCCCAGACACGGGGGTGTAACACCGCCAACTTCCAAACTCCAGGCTGCTATATGAAAGTTTCTAAAACCCACAAAGCGATTTCGGCCAGGCCCGGGAATCGAACCCGAGACCTGTGGTCGGCAGTCGCGCTATGCGACTAGACCAACGAGGCAGTTGAAAATCTTGGTGTGCATATGTATGACACGTCTTAGCAAAGATTACAGTACCTTTGGTTCGGTAAGACCTTTTTGTTTCAGTAGCTTTACTAGTGTGTTTTACTACAGACGTCTGATAGTTAGGCACGCTTGACTTCGGTAGCACCAATTCTGGATCAGGTTCCTCCTTCGGCTCCTGCACAACCGGCTGCAAATTGTCTGTCCCAGGGGGTTCTAATGGCGTGGTAGTTAAAACTGGAGTGGCGTCTGATAATAGTTCACTGTGTCTACTTGCTATGTGTCCGATATATCCTGAAATTATTGATTGGATTATTTAATTACTAAAATGGCATTGCCTACTTTCCGGAAAATTTACGAGTCACGTTTATCTTTTGTCTATTATAAGTCTACACTTAGGTATGTAATTTTTAATATTCTAGCAAAAGGTGAAGATTTAAATTCGTTACTCATTAACGGGAATTATCGATTTTTAGACTGCCAAATTCTACCTATAAGTACTAAGTAGTAACTTACTTGTTGTTTTTCTTAATAGAGTCAGAAATCGTCATTATTGTAATGAGATATTAGCCTCATGTAAAAAATAGGGGTCTTAAGTACATACCTTTTCTACTTTTAAAATAGACGAAACATTGTTCGCACTGGAATAGTGGGGCGGGGTTGGTCGGCTGTGCAGCGTGTCGCTTGTACTTGTGCCTGTACCAGTGTGTGCGGCTCTGCAGGACCTCCCCACACAACTTGCAGATGACGCTACCATCAGTTCGCAGCATGTACTCCAACAAATCATGCCTGCCTTTCGACCCCTCCTTCCCTTCTTCTTTATTGACTTCTTGTTTAAGAACATGATCATGCATTTGCTCAGTCAGAAAATGAACTCCAGTATCCTTGCCCAGTGCGTCATCAAAATGGCCGCTAGTCGTAGCTGCGTTTACGTAGTTGGATATAACAGGTTCGGGGTTGGAAGAATCCGACATTACTTCAAGGGTTATTATAGGGATGCTGCCATTCTCGCCATAGTCATCAAAGGTGTAGTGGTACTCTGGAATTTCTAATTTCAAATTCATTTATTTTTTTACCTGTAGAACATTTCTAATACTTAAAATTTTACAAATATAGAGGTATGCACTGGTGAAAATAATTAAAGACATTTAATTATTTTTATAGTTTTATTCGTAGTGTAGGTAAATGTTTTCACAATAATTACTCAATATGTGTTGGTAAGATCCTTTCTTTAAAATATAACTACTATAATTTTTGTTACAATAAAAATAAATTTTTGTCTCGTTCTCATCAATTTATTGTTAAAGCTTTGATGTTTGCAACGATAATTACATAGTAATAAACTATTTTATCAGTTAGACTGTGGTAGTAATTTTGTTAATAGTAATTGTTAATATAAACTATCGAATATCTAACGTTCTTAAATCACTATATCATTACAATATTGTAGGAGTAGTCGAAATACAAAAAAAAACATATTTTAGTATGGCGCATCTTATAAACAAAGATGTATTTATTACTGACGGTCTGAAAAATATAAAGAAACACATACATACATAGTATAATTAAATCAATGTCAAAAATGAAACCTACTTTTGAACGACTAATTGGTAAGAATCTCTCAAAATATTGACTTAAAAGAATTTGATTGTATGAGTAGCTAGGTAATAGTAGTTCAATATGTTAATTAAATTCTTTGAGAAATATAAATGGTGGAGTTCTTTAAATGTGAACGATAGTAAACTATTAATACTCGATACCGATACTTAACTCTTACTCATAGTCAGGAGTGCGACGGAATCTGATAGCTCTATGTCCTCCTTCAGTCTAATACAACTCAATAAGTAACTAGGTAATCGTTAGTTATTGACATCGAGTAAAAATCAATAGAATATAGAAAAAATCAACACTTGCATATAATCATTGCACTTGACACGAACCTAAATAGAAAACTTCTCTTGCGATATTAGTTAATAATAAACATTTTTTAAACTTCTAGAAGATTTTTATACATATAACATAGTATACAAGTAGCGTATTATTGCCATTACAAAGTAGGCGTATTATTTACCTTTCTGAAGTCCTTATTAAGGGTAGGTATCTCAATGTACCTAGATGTTTGCAGACATATTTTTACGAAAAGAAATTCAAACAAAATTAAAGATAGCCATAGAAAGATAACATTATTATTAGCAAATATTTTACATCATTACCAACTAATGGTTAGATATTATGAAATTTTGTGCAGATTTCTTTTTCATTATTTTGTAATAAGGCAAATAAAAATAACAAAAGTTTTAATCGCCGATAATTTTACCAAATTACACATACTGGATTCCGTAATACTTTATTCACAAAGTAACCTATTTTAGAGATGCATTTTGCAGTACAAGTGTATTACGCTGCCTTGCAGCATGTGTTTAGAAGTGAGAAAGTAAGAATTACAATAACTCAACAATGAACATGATCGCCAACTTAGTTAGCACTAATATCACAAAATAAAATACTACAAAAAAGATAAAAGATAGGCATAACACTTCACCACTTCAAAAAAATATAGACAAGTAGATGAATGAAATAATATTCTCCTCCAACTTAAGAAAGCCTATGAACTCAATAATAGGTAACAAAGTTTTTTTTAAGATGGCTAATCGAAACAGAAGTGGTGAAAAATAAAAAGGAAATAAAATATAAACGAAAACCTAATCCTTTTAAAAAAAATATTCAACGTTTCACTTGACGTTGAGTTTATTTGTGCGATTGACTGGCGCTGACGTACCTACTTAAATAAAAATCACACTGCAAATTGTTAATACCTTGTCGGCGACTATATATCCTAAATATTTATGTAATACACAGTTAAACTATATACATTAACGTGATCTAACAAATCTTATTTATTTAAACTTAACATAGATATCTATTAAAGAAACTAAAATAAAGTTGTGCGCTAAATTTTAAAATACAGAAACTCAATTTTATAACCGATCAATGCTTTAAGTAGAATATAATAAAAAAAACTAATCTAGTTTAGTATCCAATCTGAAAAAAAAACATTAATCGATCTCATAAAGGTATCTTCATAATCTTTCAAGACGTGAACTTAAAATACGCGACAAATACATGACCTTGTTTTAAAGTCGGTCAGTAACGTAGAATAGGCATAAATCACTCCGAAATAGACCTTAACGATATAAATGAACATTAGGCGTTACATTAACATTACCTAACAAATATTATTTCCCTTATCAATGGAAGAACTGCTGATTTTGTTATAGGTCCTATCCTAGAGTACCACCTAGGACTTCTCCGCTATCCACTAAATATAATCTAAAAGTGAAATAATAAGAGTTGGAAACTTTAGTAATATTAAAAATTATACAAAAAATGAATTAAAATTGTGCTATGGCACTATTAAGTTAATGTTAACATATTGATATTTCCCCACTATACTTCTCTTGTTAAAATAGATTCAATCAAATAGGTACTTAACGTACATAACAGTAGGCTCACTAATATAGGTAGACAAATATTTTTAATATAATCTATTTTATATAAGTCTTTAATAAGAAAGAAAAGGTTTTAATATAATTAAATATATCTATTTTTATTAATGCTTGCGAGTGATACTGATAATTGTCGCAATAATCCTACTATGTGACGGGCTCATGGACTCTGCCAAGACATGTCGTGTGTGCCTGTATCTTCCCGGGCCGTGATTTCCAATCACATACCGGTAATGTTGCAATTTTGCGCACATAGACAACATAAAAATAAGTTTTATTTGTAATACAGTCTTTGGTTGGTGTCTTGCGGTATCTCGAATAACTATGTATAAGTATTTTTAGGCACTTTAGGCGACAACTCGTTTATTAATATAGTTTAATAATCTGCGTAAATGGAAGGCACGTTTCAGACTTTTGTAGCACCTACAAATGCTAAAATTTCAAAAACAAGTTAAATTCAACACGCTGTAACTGGCCTCAAATATTACATTGTATATTATTGTCTAATATTTGCACAACCATACTTTTAAACAAGATAACATAATGAGCTTTATTTTATGTAACAAACATTCGTTATTAAATGCATAACAGTATTCTTGGAAATATGTAAACGTACAATGTAAAAATGTACATGAAAATTTAACTCCAAAAATAGAACAAATACTATAATCGAAAATTCTATATCTTGACGACCTACAAACTAGCCAAAGGAAAAGTTTTCATGTTTACGTGGAATCAACAATAATCCAGCGGCAAACCCGTCACTCACTTAGACTTGCGCAGGGTCAGGCGAGGAGTGGGAAGGCGTCGAGCCGTGGGGAGACCCCGAGCCCATCGCCTCCACCTTGATGCCGGGGGGAAGCTGGCCCTCCATGCCCGGTATCAGGAAGTAAGCGTTTGGCGGATATACGCAATCTTTTGGCACGTAGCAATCGTGCGTCGTTTTCATGTGGTTCTTCATTTTGTCGGGCCTAGAGAATTCCTTACAACAAACGGGACACGGGAATACTTTCCTTTGATGACCCTCGTGGTAGAGGAAGGCGTGCCTCTGGAATGAATATTTGTTTTTGAAGGTTTTTTGGATGTTTTCCTTAGCGCACTCGGTGCACTGGTACACCCCTTCGTTGACTGACGCGTATCTGAATAGATTGAGGCCTCTAACAGACATTTCCGTCAACTGCTCGGCGGGGTCATTCGATGCTGAATTAGCCCTTCTTCTTATTCTTCTTCTGACTGCTGGCCTTTGCATTTGGCTGCCGCCGGTCTGCAACGTGTTATTGTTTATGGAGTCGTTTTGATACTCATTCGAAGTAGAAGCCTGTGTTGCCGGATTCACGCGGATTTTTCCTGATCCATCATTTGAAGGCGACGATCGAGCATATTTCATGTCCTTGTTTTCCGAATCAGGGCTTCCACGTCCTGAAAAATAAGATATTTCCTGATTAGTATGACATTATCAACTGCGTCGTTTATTATTTCATTACTAAAAGTAAAAAAGGACAACTCCATTGATACATTGTGAAATATATCAAAAGAAAGGAACTGGTATAAATCAATTGATTCAAAATATTATTTTTCCATTATTATTGCGTTCTCTTTTGAGTTGAAGCTGATGTTAAATGAAATTATGTGATGCCCTTTGACCTTTGGGATTGTCCTTCATTTACCTACCTACGCTTCTCAACTTACTGCACAACGTCTATAGGCAAAAATAAAGTTTGCAAAACAAGGATAACTCATTAAATGCATGGGCGTGAATAAGGTGAAAAAATCAAAAGAAAATTAAGAAAAAAAAAACGAACAGAAAATATATTAACTTTATTTGTTCAAATTGAATGACGAAATTTATTACACCATGATTAAAATGAAAACCACGATTCATGAAATCATTCCATGGACAAGTTTACAATATATTGAATTTAAAATAGCTGCCATTCGATATAGAAACAATCTTGACAATTTAACATAGCACCAGTAAATAAATCATGACGATCCTATAGATGATAATCTTGTCCATGAGATGCATTCAAAATAAAACATTTATAACTAGAAAAAATGTGAAATAATATCAATTTTGGAATATATGTACTAAGTGTATATATATTAACCAAAATTTAAATCATCAGTCCTATAAATTAAAACTCACTAAGCAAATAAATTTCAATAGATAACAGAGGGTGTTCAATTTATATCTGATTTTTAATTTAAAACATGAACTTGTAGCAAAGTCAAACTGCTTAAACTATTTTAAAGTAACCATAAATTAATAAATTAAAAAATAATAACAAAAAAGAATAGATTTCACTATGACATAATAGGACTCAAGTGTTTGCATTTGGAACTATTTCGGCAAGTTCAGTAGTAGGTACATAATTATAAAAATAACACTTCAGTTAACTTAAGCTCTTAAGATCACATAAGGTGGGTTTATAGTTGAAAAGTAACATTAAACTTATAGCAGTTGTGTATTTCATTCGTTTAACACGAGAAACATAATTCGAAAAAAATAGCTGCCAATATATTGTATGTTTATGGACATACAGAAAAAAATAAGCCAAAAGATACATCATGTTTGGATAAAAAAATCAGGAACATGTTATTAGCCTCATTAATCAATATCTGGATAATATTGCATCAGAAATATCTAAGAGTATGGTATATATAAAAAATAAAAAGCAACAATTTGTACTGGACCAACAAATCAATACTTTGTTCATTGCAGAGCATCAATTTGAGCAACATAGAAAGCATTAAACGTAATCTAGCTCTAACCACACCATCTACGAAACGTGAGAGTAGCGTCATAGGACAACGTACCTGATCAGTCCTCTCTTCGTGACTAATGTAACATCTCTATACAGTGTTCTCAATGTCACTCCATCGTTAACAACACTATTTAATGTCTATAATATTATAAATAACTTAACTTTTAATCTACTCTTTACTAATAACCCGTGTTGTTACTTTGCTACTATTTAAATATAAAAGATATAATAAAATATTGTTGAAATCGTTAGTATTCGTCATCGTTGCTGTATAAATCACGGGTGACAGACCACATAAACATGATTACCGTGTCACCAAGTTTAGTATGAAATCAAACGGCAAGACAAGACATTCCATGTCAACTGTTACAGCGTTTAGCGCCGTGCTATAGGCACGTTACACGTAGTACAATAACGTTTAAACAATAAATACAATTTAAATATACATGTGAAAGATCGTAGACCTTCAACTTCACAATAAATAAAATCAAACAGGTGAAAACTTAAAATAACAATAGAGAATCAAAACAAAATAATAAGTAAGAAACATTAAAATATTGGTTGTTTTTGCTGTAACTTTTATTATTTTCTTTAAAGTTTCTAAAAATAGTAATTAACACCTTATTGTATACCATTGTATTTTGTTTCATTAACAAATATTCTATGTCGTGTAACTTTCAATTCTAAATTTATCTAAACATACTCTTTGCATTTTCTATTGTCTAAGTGCAAATAACAAAAAAATATGGATTTGCTTAACATTTGGCTAAATTCTATAAATATTATTATAATTGTCGTGTGAGTTTTTAATAGTCGATATATAATTTAAATATATTTTATTTATCTGCAGATTTAATAAAACTCTCTTGAGAAAAAGTTAACAACTTATCGTGGTTGGTTTGATTGAGGAATTGGCTTATAGGCAACAGAAAGCTTTCTTATTTCTACAAAAATATATACTAATGATTTCTATTAACAAAAATTTGTAGGCAGCTGACGAGGTATTCCTCGAAGCGTCACTGTTTTGAAACGCTCCTTTATTATTCCTCGGGGCTCTCCTTTTAGTTACAATTTTATTAAATTGTTATCGGGAGCTCTAGGAAATGGAGCGCTCCGAGGAATAATAAAGGAGCGTTTCCAAAAAGGGGCGCTTCGAAAAATACCTCCAGCTGACATGCCAAGGATGCATACATAAGTATTCCTGCATCTTTTTCGGTACAACTTGTAGAATAATCAAATGGTATGTACATAGGTTGGTGCGGCATTACAATTTAACTACTTGACCAATCCCTCAAGAAACCCCTATTAAGTACATAATTTATTATACAGAAAAACTATAGTTGTTTTGTTATCCGGAAGTAATTTATATGAGATTAAAATTATGATCTATTTAAATCCACGTAAAAATACTATGTCGTCAATGGTAAAGTATCTTTCAATTTATGATTCGTAGGTAATTCATGTAATTATTATGAAGTAAATATTGCTTTAAGATTGTATAGTAAAATGTAGAAGATAGATATTCTTATTATTTTGTTTCAATCGGAAATAATAATAAATTAACGTTTGTATGACATAATTGCGAATGTTTAAGTCCCATAACTTTGTCAACGGATAAATGTAACGACTATAATGTACTTACATACATGCTTTTAAAACAACAATATCAACAAACAATATATAATATGTATATTTTAGGGACAATCCATTTTATGTCACATCACATGTGACATTTTCTTAAGTATAATTTAGCACCAATTATGATATAACATTAACAAATAATAAAATTATTTATTAGTGAGTTGATAATATTATAATAAATATACGGAATTGAAAAAATAAATCATTAATGTTACCTGAATTTAAGACTTAAAACTGATATAATTATATAGATTTAAAACCAACATATATGTGTATAAGTTATACATAGTAGATAATATAATAAATATGATGTTCATGCAGTATTTAGGTACACTAAAAATGAACAGGTTAAGCTTAGGCACTGGCTAAATTGACTATCATAATGTAAGTGATTGGTTTCATCGATCAATAATAGCCTCACCATTATTAAGTCTAAATTTCCTTTTTAAGTACCTATCAGTGTTCAAGGTAAATTTCGTATAAAGATTTATGAAAGGTAGGTACAATAAATTCGTTTTTATGAATTTTACAGTCTTAATATTGATTATCAAGACCCGACGCCTCGAAAATTACGAATTTTATATTCTCTTTGTAAATAACATTGACGAGTTGTTCCGATTTCCAAACAAAATGGAAAACATGAGATGATATATTCTTAATTTTAATTACATCGTTTAATTTAACTACTTGGGCCTAAAAGGTTTCTAAACTCCTAAGGAAGCTTCTTAAAGTAGACATTGTAAACTCTGAATAATGAAAATAAATAATACATAACATTTTTGAAATTTCTTAGTAGTCTAGTAGTCGATAAATATTAAACTTATTAATATACAAGTAAAGGCACACTAATAGGCAAGCGTTCCCTGGACCTACGTTATTATAATTGGAGAATTTGGTTTCTGGGTCGACAACATAATATACGTACCTATTGAAGTAGATAGCTATCATCCAATATAAACTCATTTTGTACAATAACTACTTATTTAAAACAATTTAATTTTTTCGTTTTAATTGAAATATGAAAACGTGTCGCTATCTTTACATGGAAGACTACTTTTGCCTCTAAATTTAACTAAGTAAATAATTTATAAGTACCGTTCCTTACTTTATATTTAAGGCATTTTGTTTTCTACTAAAATAGAATTTACAAATCATCTCATGATTCCAGTTACATATAAACTTCATTCAAAGCACCTTGCTAAGATCACTTTAACAACAACGTCTTGTTGTATCTTTTCAATATATACAATTTAAATGTCAACCTTTAAAATATATAATATGTTACATTTGTTTAAAGTTGTTTTAGATAGTAACTCAAATGTGAATAAGGTAGATGTGTTTGTGATTGCGATTACAATACCGCGACTGCACCCGCAGGCTTCGACTGTACAGTTGACAATAGCGCAGTGCACATTCAACTTAGTTCTCCCAACAGCGGATGCAATACGCGATCTAATAACCTTTATAACATTAGCTACAGTATTTATTGTATTGTCTTTGACAAATAGATATTTCACATGCGTAAATAATTTAATCATTTAACAAAGTAATAATAATCCTATTATATTTATAATGTTAAGAATCAAAAACTTTTATTAAAATATCTAAATGATTTGGGGCTCTGTTGATTATTCAGGAACTGAACATTTAATTATCAAGTGTTGGCATTCTACAGTGTACGCCTTCGATACTGTGTACCAACTATTCTATAGATTCTATTGTATAATTTAAGCGATTTAAATAAGTAGATATTTGAATAGTATAATAACATTTACAACCAAATATTTCAACATTGATAAACTATTTTAAATTATTCTTAACAAACTCTACAAAATAAAATCATAGCCTGTGTTGAGTTTTACTTCGAAGAAGTCAAATCGTCATCTACAACTAAGATCACTATTAAGGCAAGTTAAATGAAAATGCATTTTTCCGCTACTACTTACGCAATGGCATTTTGTTATCAAATCTTTTTATAAAGAGATAGTTAGCCTCTTGTGATACTCAACCGCACTGATGTCTAACTTCGACGCCACACTACCCTCGATTTACAAAAAGACTATGCCATTGCAATAACTCATAAATATATTAACTAAACTTAAACTAACTAATTCAGTTCAATGAGAATTGCATTAATATTCAGCACATAAAAAAATTACACTACTTTTGAATTTACGATCACCATGAGTAGTTTATTTTGTACCCTGAAAATGTTGTAACTAATAAAATTAAGTAACAAGTTAAGTGCAAAATAACAAGTAAATCATAGAAAATTTTATAAATCTCTTTGAAGTCAGCACTCTGAGAAACAAATGGAACAATATAAATAAATAGATAAATATATTAACAACAAACGACCGGCGTCGTCTAATATCAACAAACTTATTGACATATGTATGAAACTTAGAGCTCGAACGCTTACTCAATACGCAATCTACGCTTTATTAAACTATTGAAAATCCAAATTTTAAGTTAACGTATAACATGAATAAATTCTACTCTGGCTAATCAGATCTTAATACATCTGCGACAAAGAGTACTACTGAGTGTTGTCGACAATCTAAAACTTGTGAATACATTAAGACTCCTGCTTCGCCATTTGCTCGTTGGCATTCGGCTGATTTTTGTGAATGATCTTCAAGTGAGCGATCATATTATCTTTTCGAGTAAACTCTTTGAAGCAAATGGGACATGGGAAAACTTTTACGTCTTTCTTGTGAGAAGTGACGTAGTGCCTACAGAAATTACTTATATGCGTGTAGACTCTCGCGCATATTTTACATCTGAATACATTTTCTCCTTCTTTTATGCAATAATCTCTCACCGACTCGTTTGTTTCCTCGTGATAGTTACCGACGCTACCCATGTTTGCCTTCCTTATAGGCGAAGGAAATATACGATGTTCCCAGTTGGTCTGTGCTAAATCGGATACCTCGTTATTAGCCAAGTTGAGGTTATTTTGCTCTAATTCAGCGGCGAAAAGCTGTGTGGCGAGAGCTGGCATCAGAACCGGGTCTGGGGGGAATTTATCGAACGTACTCAGCGCGGGATTCAAACTGGATAGTCCAGAAAGTTGATTGAACAAGTTTCGAGCTCTAATTTTTGACATTTGGGGTAGCAATTTTTTACTATTCTTTGGCTTTAAGTTACGACCTAGTCTGTTTTTATCTTCTGTGTCTTTAATTGGGCCTTCCTGGGAATTAGAATTCTCGCGGCTTCGGTCAGGGTTGTATTTATATTCGATTGGTTCATTGTAACCGTCGTTAAGCTCAGCTGCGGGTTCTTGTTTTATGGATCCATTCTCTATGGAAAGCACGGGCCCGTTTGTTGAAAAGTTTTGTTGTATTTCTTCTTTCGGCGGTTTTTCAGGATCTGAAAAGTTGGTTTCAGGTCTCAATTTATACGAATTGAAATAATCATATTTGTATTTATTTCACTCGACAACATCATTGGAAATATTTTAGTGAGACGCAGAATTTTCTTTTCCTGATTTCTTAGGATTTATATATCTTAAATTAAGCTTATACAAATGACGAACCTACGTAAAGTTTAGATGAGTGGCAAGCCACCAGAATATTTCCAATTGCTTTATTACCAAGGAAAGCTATTGGGAATAAGCCTTGTTTGTGTTCCCTTTTCTTATTCGTAATACATATTTTAATTGAAGTAGTTTAAAGAAAGAAATTATGATCAAACCATTAAGTACCACACCGAGTTTGCCCCTGGCCATTCCTCTAATAGCTCTCCCCAAAAGCAGAAAAGCAAGCAATAGTTAAATTGTCGATTTATAGAAGAAAAATAAGCATCTGTTACTCGTATACGTCAAAAAATTTCATAGATAATCACTTACCCCTTTTCAATAAACTTTAAATATTATTAAATATAAAGTAGGCAT
Source organism: Heliothis virescens (assembly GCA_002382865.2). NCBI lineage: Eukaryota > Metazoa > Arthropoda > Insecta > Lepidoptera > Noctuidae > Heliothis > Heliothis virescens. The sequence continues at coordinate 10,065,401 of NWSH02000519.1, read as the reverse complement.
TCGTAATACACTTCACTTTTCACTTATCGTATCCTATCATCAAAGCTTATATCCCATTAGCTTTTCCCTTTTTATTTTAAATTTTACTGTTGTGAACAATGTTAGATGTTTGGAAAGGAAGATTAATACAGGTATTTACAAATAGTAAGCGAGTATAAACAACAATCTTATCAATTTATTAAATCATGGCGCGAATTTTTAATTTGTACAATTAAAATTCTATACATCAATCAAATCAGTTTGAAGACTCAATAATATTCAATTGAAATTAATATTCTATTAACAAGTGAATAATTTCTACCGGTGTAGCTGAAATACAAAAGGATTATTTGCTTAGGCACATACCTGCAGACTCGGAGTCTTTGCCAGTCATCGGAGCTTCAGTCGATTGAGCGTCATCGCCCTCGTCGATGAGCAGGGCCTCGCCTGCCTCCTCGCCCCCCGACGTCGCGCCGTCCTCAGCGTTGAAGCTATCCATGGACATCTTAACTTCCAACATTTCTGGCGAGCCTCTTATCAGTTGGTCACCAGGTCTGTTCGACGATCCATGAGAGGCTGGCTCCGGGACGAACTCTCCGGGAGGGCTAGCCGCTGTATTCAGTGCGTCACTGGAACTTCCACTAAGTTTTCTCGGTCGGCCTCGTTTTCTTTTTGGTTGCATCAATGCGTTACCCAATAAGGGCATTAACAAATTGGGGGGCGCCCCTCCGCTAGGCATCCCGGATGCCGGTCGTTTTTGATGCATGTATGGGTGTATCCTATGAAGCTGTGGGGGAGGCGTGTGCGCATTACTCTGCTGTTGTATTAACGAGTTAGTTAAGGCTGGAATATCACACTTCTCCTCATTTACTTCTGTCAGACCTTTTATTCTTAAGCTCTCGGCTACTTTTAAGAAAGCCGTTAAACGTTCCTGGTCCACACTTACTTCCCCTCTGTACATGAAGTCAAGTAAACTTTTCATATCCGAATACGGAACATCTTTCAATATAACAATGGGGTGCTTTTCTTGGTGGTTAACAAAGAGAGCTTGAAAGTATGGACTACAAGCTGATAGGACCATCTTATGTGCTTTCAGCAACTGTCCATCAACAGCAAGAGTGACGTCTGTGAACGTCTCCGCATGAAGTAGTTGGTCAAACACAGACAACATATTAGACTGGTGGTTATTCCACCGCAAACAAAACCTTTGCGTAGCCATTTTTGTGTTTTGTATATTCTCTTCTTTGGAAGATATGATTTTTGCCAGTCCAGGCTTAAAATCTATTTTACCAACAACTATTCAATCATGTATACATAAGTATTCTCTCTTGTTCCATGAACAATACAACAAAACGTCAACAATAGATAATGTTTACTTTTTAAAAGCCATTTTCAATTTGTATGTTTCATAGTGTTTAGTGCTGCTTGTGTGCCGGGCGCAGGGGGACCTGTAACAGTATAACAATCACTTTTATAATAACACAGCTAAATGATCTTACGTTTTGTTACTGCAGTAACATTATTGAGATGCTATTAATGGCTTCTGATTAGAACAGAAAGTCGAGCAGCGTTTTGATTTCTATGCTCTCGTGTCTATTAGAAATAATTAGGCACTGCTTATGTGATTACTGATTACAGTATTTATGCACGTTTGTGCTTGCATCGGTCACGCTATTATCTTCTTACTCTATTCACGCAATATGTAAGTAGGGAGATAAAACCAACCTAAATAGGTAAATGCATTTTTTAAGTGTCTGAGCTGTTTGTAAGGCCTAAGTTATTTTTTGTATGGCGCGTCTATGATATACCTACTTTTTAATTCAGATATAAGTATTCTTATTACGTAGGTACTTTGTGTAAGTACATACCTATGGAATACTTAGCTTATTTTACAATTCGTCAATTGATAGGTAGGACTGTGTTACCTACATGCCGGTAGTCTAGCCGCCGACGGAACATAAGAACTTTTAGTTTGTATTCTTATTAACAAAACAAGCTAATAAATAACGCAATCGTTTAGTTCTAATAGTAAGTTGTAAGGATAAATAGGTGTCTATTTAGGTACCTGTCTGTAAATTGGTGTTCGTTTTTAATCGTTGAAGGAGCATTTAAATTGGTAGATCGTTTATTCTTGTCTTTTTGTAGTTAAAAATGTATAAAAAATATTTAAAATCTCAAGCTGTTTGTAAATAACTGCTAGGTTCCCCTTTGAATCAATAAATATAAGACCTACTTTATTGCTAAGGAAATCACAATAAATCGTTAACATAGGACTGGGTACCACGCTAGAAAAGTACCTACTTCGGGTTGTGAATGAGACCAGTAGCTACACAATTCAATCAAGGTTAAAAAAATCGAGGGCGTCTATAGTCTAGCGGCGTGGGGAGCCTGTGCATCGCGCCGACACGAGCGCACTGCAGTAGGAAATTGTATTGTAAGCTACCACTGCACCTACACCAAACACCAAATAGTCGCCGTGTCGGAAACTAATCATGTTTTTTCAAAGATTGACATCTATTTGCATAAAAAAAACATTAACGTGCAGTCCAATCAGAATCCAATTGGAACGGTCTCGAATTTATTTTAAATCTACAAAAACACGAACATTTGCTCCACATCCACAGGTGCTGACCACAAACGTTATCGCGGTATAAACGGGCGCTCGAATTATTACTACGCACCCAGTCGAGCGCGTTACATTACGTCATCACAATGGCATTATTACCTCCGATATCCACATTAATTCAACCGATACGTCGAGATAAGCACCGTTTGAGAATAATTATATCACTGCACTAACATAAGGGAACGTACCACACGTATCTGCACACAATCAACTCGACCCTTTTATGGGAATGAGGATCAGCCCTTCCGCCATAGTCCGAGTCCGCGTTTACGTCGCACCCCGCTCACCCGACGACTGACGGCCGCAGCCCGCAACCCCGCGCTTCGAACACCGACTCGCTCCGCGACTCGAATATCTCTCACAAAAAATACGCCGTCATCATCGAAATGGCGGCAGCGGATATATTCAGCGCAGGGTGCACGGTAAAATATTGATTTATTGAACTTTATTGATTTCCTCTCTCGTGTGGAACATCATCCCCGTCAGGATGCTACGCTTTTTGATAGTTTTCCATACTAACTTCTGGTTAAATAGGTATTTCCTTATAATATCTTAACCTGAACAGTATCAATTATCTTAAAACTAATAGCTTGTGCTGTGGACGAAAATAGGGGCGATGCCGGTACCCTGATAAGTCAGGGCAGTAAATGACAAGAGTTATTATTACTATCAGATTCACGAAAGAATTGGTGATTGGTTTAGGTAACAATTTTCATAAAATTACAGGCCGCAAGGATTTTTTTTGTCTACTGAGAATAAACAGGAGTAAACTACGTTTCCTACTCTGGGACACATAATTATCATGATATCAACTGCAGAGTAATATAACTAGGCCTAATCATATTCAATTAAGCTGGTTTTCTAAAACAAAGGTCATTTTACAACTCCTACATAGAAAACTACATTCCAATCGATATGGTTATAAAATTAATAATCTTTATCAACCCACCTTTGCGTAGATACATTCAAGGGATGAGTTTTCCACGTGAAAAACATCAATCCATTCGTGTTGTCGCCATGTCAGCAGTATTTTCTGTCTCTGTCCCGCGCGGGTGGGGTTGGATGGACGCCCTCTACGCGGCGAGCGCCGCCGATGATGGCCGAATGCCGCCACTTTTCGCAACCGAACCAACCCGAGTCCGCACGGAAAATAGATCGCAGGGCGCACTTGTATTTTTTAAGTTTCAAATTCACTTGAACAAACACAAACGTTTTTAAATGTATTTACGATAGGTCCAAAAATATTTGTATTAGGTCTTATTAATTAATCTACCACTATTTATTTTTTTGTAGTTTTTGACAATAACAGGAAGAATTTCAGGACATGAAAAAAAAACCGCGCGCGATGTTACTCGGAAGTATTTTTAATAAAAATGGCCTGCCGCCTCGGCGGGAGGAGTGGCAATGGGCAATGAGGTCGGTACCCTCTCTCTGGCACCCGCGCGCGCCCCTCCCTGCCGCTACACTCCGGCACAGGGTTAGAAAGTTTCAAAAGTGAATAGTGGAAAACACGAACATTGATTCCTGAGTGCAATACAACACAAGCCAGCTAAGGATCACGGGAACAAAAAGAACTTACATAAACGTGTAGATCCTACGCAAGAAGGAAAAAACCATGGACAAAATATTTTTTATCCCAAATTAATTATTTAGAAAAAAGGTTGAAACAATAAATGTAAAATGCATTAACTGATTAACAAGAAAAGTAAAAATGAACTGGTGTCCTGTTTCCTATTTTTATTATTAATTTGTCGTTATCTCTGACACCACCCCTCTGATGTGGATGGATAGAACAGTTCACACTTGCGTCCTATACGTATTGAATTACCTCGTATCCTATTACTGTGATAAGAATTTGACCTGAATCAGGATATCTACAGCAATATTTTGTTCCACAGTGCGACGGCGTAGTTCCACCATCGCTTCCACGTAGCGGAACATTTTGATTCTATGATTTTTGGCGCGAACCCAGAAACTTTAGTATAAAAATACGAACGCAAGTGGTTTCCTGTTCACCCTTACCATTAGATATTTATGTTTAATCTAAATGCCTGACATCTTGAAAATTAAATTAAAGCTACTAAAGATATATGTCACCGGAAAATAATAAGATCCGTATATTTATAAGTTTCCTAGGAAATTTATAAACTTCCGTAGGATTCTAAACGGGACATAAATTGTATTAATTTACGTCCTTATTTTCGTAAATTTATCAATTTCCGACGTCACACGGTAGATTTATAAATTAACGGATGTCTATTCGTAAGATTCTAAATGGTTCGACCAATCACAGAAGCTCTTTTAAATATACGCATCTTTGAAATACGTAAAATAACACACTGCTCTCTGATTGGTCAATGTTCATAGCGGCACTGCTTGTGTCCATAGACTTCAATGGCGGCCGCGAGGAAGGAGAAGTGACACGTGACAGACAACCAATCAGATCGCGCGTAGTGCTTACTTATTATTTTACGAGTGACTTCAGTAAGTTTATCAATTTACGAAAATGTGAACGTAAAATAATAAAATTTATCTCCAGTTTAAAATCTTACGAAAGTTTATCAATTTACTAGGAAATTTATAAACTTACGGATCTTGGTTTTTTCCGGTGACATATACAAATAAATAGAAAACTAGCATTTGTTCAGAACTAAAACATGAATTTAATAAAATAAACATAAATCAACCCAAAAAACCTAACTAGATTTCAGTTTAGCTTTTTTACTCTCTATATTTTGGTAGTGTGCGCATTTCTATTTTTTTTTAAATTGAAATCCCACTTATTGTGATACATACAGGTATTTATCTTATTAAAACCACTAGCGAAATGTTCAATGCGCCCCGTTAACAAGAAATTAGGGATAGATAAGCAGAAAACCTATACGCAAAACTACTATCCAATTATTAAGCCATAACAGAGCCAATAAAGATACAGTTATACCTTTCGTTTTCAGTTTTGATGAACAAAATATTTACCAAATCTTATGTATGTTTACATTCAAGCCATAACGAGCGACGTATGCGACAGGCATCAATCTCACCGCGTCTGAATAACATTTAGGTAGAATCGCACATGAATATTGTTAGTGAATTAGCGCACCTGCCGCTGTAAACTTGGTCGTATCGATTGGACAGAGCGAGAGCTATAATTCAGCAGTGACCTGACCTAGGTCATCGTGCCCGTGTTAGCTGAAGTCCTTACAGCCAGCTGACCCAGTTTCCAGACGGCGCGGCTGATGCATAAAAGCTTGCCAACACACTTTCCCTCTAATAACAAACACGCCCTGGAATATCTAAAGGTGGCACGTTTTGCCAGTCAAGCGTTCTAAGTCACAAAAATTCGTTATGTTTTCACAACTCCATACACTGTTAAATGTAGCTACGTAAAGAATGAAAGCTTATATCTATGTCTGATTTGTGATATTAGGTATGTACTGAAATTACATACATTGCATAATGCGGCTTGCCTTTCAGATTTTGATAACTGTAGCGTGTCCGTGATTAATGGCGATTTAAACAAGCTCACTTCAAAGTAAGGCTACCAAGTTATTTTTAGAAGTTATTTTACCGTTTTCAGAACTATTAATAGTTATTTAAATAAGTAGCGGATCTATCTTAATTAAGAAAGCAAGCCATGAAGGGATTCGGCGCGCGTTGTGAACTTTAATATCATTTTCTTCTTTGAATTCGCTGAAAGTCCCCAGAATTTACATAAATCCAACAAACTTCAAATTTATCTACCCGTCCAACTGCGCCCAAACGATAATTTAACGTACTCAGCTTGCAGGGGAGGTGCCCTAAGAATGCACGATAATTAACATTTTAACGTCAGTTTGTTCGATAAGAGTGTACTTACTTAGATATATCTGTTTATTTTATAGACTAAGCCTGGATGCCACGAACGAATAGACAGAGGAACATGACAACACAACAAAAACTTCCTGAAAAGCTTTGAAGATAATACAATGAAATGAAAGTTAAATAAGAATGATCAAAGCTTTCTTATAGATATCATATTTTTCAAATACAACGCGACCGGTCAACAAAAGCACTACTGCCGTAATAATTGTGTTCTATATTTCAATGTAATTGTCGTATTTTCTTAACTTTGGTTCCTCGAATGGCGAATGAATAGGCAGATTTTGCAGTAACGGCTCGCGAAGAACGGTAGACGTTAACTGTTAAAACTACGAGAGTGGTAAAAGCTGCGAACAAAAAGAAATCCTTCGGCTTTCTAACAGATACGTGTGTGCACATTGTGGACAGACTCATCGAATATGGGATGGGATATCGTCTTTCACGGCCTATTCAAATGCATGCGTCATGACAGTCTGTAGCTAATCTTTTCCCAAGAGTACCTGCCTGAGGTGTGTCAAACTTTCAGATTCATAAAATGGTTAACTGAAAAAATGAAGAATAATTACTTAATTAATACTTAACCTAAAGGACTTATTTTCTTTTTAGTTTTCAGTAGGTACCAAGTTTTAACAAGTGCACATATTGCGGATGCATTGATTCAGGGCTGATTGAGTCTAAAATGTCTAAATCTACACACATAATGCCTTCTGAAACCCTTTTGTTCGCTTCGAACGCTTTTGTGTTCTTTCCTGTAACACGAAGTTATCTGAAGTGCATTTTGGGTTTCCTAATCAAGTATTAGTAAGTAGGTGTAGGTAGAAGGGCCCGTCCTGCTAGAATCGGTGCGTCTAACGGTCGGGTTTCGGTTCAATGACTCGATTCGGACGCTCAATTTTCGCCGTGTACTGTTAGATATCTCACGGCTACATCACTGCAGCTACCAGATCAATTCCTCCCGAGGCGGCATTGTGGATGTTGCGTGATGTCCACCTACCTGAATTAATACGCCATTTTCTTTGGTTATAAGTTACTTGATTTGAGAAGTTGGATACTTAGTAAGTAGATGAACACAAAATACTGTTAATAAGTAAAGCTAGCTCATCAACCTACCACAATCGGTCAAACTACAATAGATTTTCAACCTTATCACAGTAATGGAAGGTTAATTTTCGATTGGTAAAATTTGACAGAATCGGGTAGGTTGACCTGCTATCGTCTGTACTTGGTTTGTTTTTTGATACATTGCACACGAAGCTTTTAAGAATTCCAAAAGCTGCTTTTTCGCTAATGTGGTATCAAGAGTCCTCCTTGTCCAAATATTGTCGTCAAATAACATTCGTTGATGATAATATTGATGGCATTGACGCATTTTTACTTCCATGATCTCAAATGCAGGATTGAGATTGAGATTATTAAAAAAAAACAAAAAATAAAAGATGAATGGTGTTTCCGATGTTTCACTAAAAAAAGGCTATTCTTCAATTAAAATAATCTATAGATAAAAATAACTGAAGCTTTAGCATGAATTAAAAAAGCCTCTTACAAATAAAATGAGCGAATTCCTGGCATATGTGTCAACGGTATGAAACAAGGGGAGCGGCTGATTCCTCCGGCCACCTCCCATTTCCGAGAAGGGCTAGTGGGTGAGACTACAGCCATCTTTGTTGACCTTCTTATTTCACATACCACACGTTTTAACTATTAATATTAGGCACTGCTTACCTCTAGATATCAGTGCAAAATTACAAAATAATTAGCAACAATTAAAATAATGATAAGTATTAGTATCTTCATTACGCAGCTTGAGGATACTTAATTGCGGAAAGCGGAACAATTGGCGATCGTTATTCTAATAGCCATATTAATAAATAAACGATTTCCAGTTTTAATTACTAATTTCGTTCACTAGAAAACATTACAATTATTACACTTGCATTAGTAGGTAAGCATAATTTTGCTCAATTGACAGATTTTTTTAGTAGACACCTTTACTTCAATTCGGCAAATATGTAAGCACCTATATTACCCAATTTTATCGATAGTAAATATCGTGAATTCCGACATTATCACGATAAGTCATGTCTTCTCACAGTTTATCAGGCCGCAGTCGTACAATCAGGGACACCTGTCGATGCGCTGTGACGCTCTGGGCACAATCTGTTATTCTGTTCTAAGTACATTCGATTGGACATTTTACGCTTTTGCCTTACCTACGTACAACGAGTGCGAGCAAGACATCAGGTGGAATGATCTATCCGAATGAGTCGGAGTAGACAGGCAGTGCAAAGCATCAACGGCAGCCGTTACCGTTGTCCCGTTACTACGCGGCTCATCACTAATTCCATCTCACGAAAGCTCAAATTTTGGCGGTGAATCAATTAACCCTAAATGATATCCGGTACACGTAGCCGTCCACATTTCTTAGGTGCTTTCAGAAATGGGACGTTATTTATTGGACCTTTACAGGAAAATTTATCAGTTTCCCAATGAAAAAACTTATCCCTATGGAATTCAAATTACCTATCGAATACCTATGGTTAGAATCCCACAGAGGTAGGTACCTACATTGTATCCTAACACTTCACGCGCTTAATTTATTTGACATTTATCCTCAAAGTCCTTTTAATTAATTATGTTATGAACATATGGAAATGTCTTTGATTGTTATATAAAGGAAATGTACGGAAATATTTCAGTATCCTGGGAGGTGATTGTATAAAGCTAAATGTACAAGAGTGGCAGGTAGAATGATGCTTGGAGGATAATCGGGCGCTTGAAGCCTGGGCGCGCAGTAGTGTATAGAACCGGGAAATCCCGGTACCGAAAATCCCGGGAAATCCCGGTATTTTTGTAGTAATAAAAGAACCGGGAATTCAAAACAAAGAACCGGGATTTTCGATACTTTCGGGATTTTTTTTTTTGAACGTGTTGTAACGCAGAATGATGACATTGAAACGAATGTGAGAATTGAAATGGCACTTTTTAAGAATGGAGGCGATCGTGGGCGACATTTATCAAAAGCTTTTGACCACCTTCTAACTATTCCAACGACGAGTGTTGAACCTGAGAGGATCTTTTCTTCAGCTGGTTTACTTTGTAACAAAATTAGATCGCGTTTGGGTGATGTAACTTTGGACGCGTTGATTTTTTGAGGACCCATTATAACGAAAAAAAAGAGCTGTCAAAACCAAATAGTTTCGCTTTATCTATTCTATTTCGGTGTAGATTTTATTTTGATTTTTGTTTTCAACCTTTTAATTTTATTACATAGGTCATTTTTATTACCTAATCGTTAATTTCGAGTACTTTGTAGTCTGATTTTTCGTAGTTTTTAATGAATGTTTAGTTCTGATACATATTTGTTGTTTTATTCATTAGACCATTATAATTTAGATATTCAATAAAATAATTAAAAAAAAATTAAATTTCCCGAAAATCCCGGGATTTCCCGGTTCCAGCAGAGTCCGGTACCGAAAATCCCGGTTCCTTGAGATAGTACCGGTTCTCGATACCCTAGCGCGCAGTGAGCTTGTCGCAGTGGTGTGAACGTGGAGGCGCGCGCGCCCGAGTGTTTGAGATTGCGTAAGCGCACGGGGCCGATTTCTAGCGCGGCTCCCACGCGGCAAGGTCAGCGCTTCGGAGGATTGCTCCCACTTGCTGCCGCCATCAATGTAAAAATATTACCGAGACAACATTTCAATGCTCATTATTATGCATAGTCCCTTGTATTCAAGTGCTCCTTAGCTCACACGTGCTGCCATTTTTTTTGTAAGCAAATCTACAAAATCCTTTTGCGGTCTTTAGCTTAACATTTTTTAGGAACGTCCTTAGGAGCAATATCACATAGACCAAATAATGTGGTTATGATGCAATTAGATATACTCCGCATAATTAAAAGAATATCGCTGAACATAATTTTGAAAGTACTTACTTCTTGGCAGGGGCACTACCGTGCCTTACCTACCTTGGGTAACCACGTATCATTATTGGATAGGATCAGTATTAAAAAACTTCATATCATACGGAGCTGTAGCATACTTTTACACAACAAGAACACGGATAGTTAATTACATACGTTTGGAAACTGTTAGTTCCTATATGTTAAATGTGAGAGAGTTACTAGCCATTACTCTTCACAGTGTTTCATGATGTAGTAAAACTAGACAACGGCATTCATTTCTCTAAGATTTTATATGACTTTCGCGTACATATGAATTTTCTTAGTCTTTAAAAGCTCTGTAATCGTATGAAACCTTAATTTCTCTTGTAAATATCCGCGCATAGCTATAGGTGAGCGCGCAATTTGATTTTAGTATGTAACAGTTTTATCGTTATTTTACGATTCGGCGTTTCGATCAAAGGGCTAAATCTTAGCGGGCAGCTAAGCTAGCGATGTACCAATGATACAGGCTTTCGTAGCTGTAGTGGTGTAGGTACCTACATGTAAATAGAGATAATATCCGCCACCACCACGCAACGTGAGACCTTGAGAGGCGACGACGCCTACCTACCTCATTTGTTACGAGTCTACCCAGCCCATGTAGTGCTAAATTTGCGCATCACTTGCACAGACCCGTTTATCAAAGAAATATACCACTTTTTTGGTCAAAATCTAGCAAAGAACCCAAATCCTTCACACGAGTACGTGTCTGTCACAGGCAATTAACTATATCTTAGAGTTCTTAAGTTACAACATAAAGCATGCTCGTCCATCAATATATTGCAAACGAACACTGTTGAAAATATTTTTGCTTATATAATGACAAAGTGGATTGTAGCGAAGTTAGTTAACTTAGCTATAATAACCAAGAATTGAGCTGTTGATTTTTTGAAATTCTTCAATAGTAGAGCTAATCTAATACAGTCGATATGTCCATCAGATTTTTTACATAAGGTTAATATTTACATATAATTTATGTAAGTACCAAATGCTGTGTAGGTACTGAATACGTAGGATTTATCTGTAAGCGTGTTAATACAGAACATGCTACAACGTAGCAAAGCAAAGTGGCATCCCCAGTTAATGGTTAGATGAATTTTAATACAGAACAATGTAAAATTGATGTTATCTTAATACGTAATTACTTTTATTTTGATTGTTCTGAGCTTACATTATAATAAATTCTCGTATAATGTTAAATGCAAAGCTAACGTCAGCAAATTGAACCGGGACTACGTAGCGGTATAAAATGCGTTCACCAAGCCTGAGGCGGCTAAAGAAATAATATAAAACACGAGGAAGACAAAGCTTGTGATAACAAGTAATTTTCGCACCTCCTACTTTTAATTATCTTTTAAATTAGGATTGTTGGACAGACCCAATGTAGCAACGCCAACGTAGCCACGGGCAGCAAAAACAGTTTTCTGTCGATGTTAATTAATATACATGCGTATTTTTTAAAATAATTATTACAACTATTACTACCCTATTCATTGGTATACTGACGCTATTTTTGTATTAGGTTTACCAAAAAAAAAATTAAAATTATGACCATGGTTTTTAGGGACTCCAAAGGATGGTACAACGGAAGATACTGCACTAGAAACTGAAGACAAACCTGAATACACATATGATATACATAATATAAGGTGAGCCAGTCAGAAACCAGATTTCCATCTAAGAAATATTCTATTAAAATGTGACATTAGTAGTACCTAGCCTAGACAAGAGTAGAACTTTTTGATAGGCGCCGCGTGCGACATAGTGCAGCGTGCGCGCACGTGAGAATGAGCGGACTGAACGGTGTGGCAATAGTAATCATACATAAGTCAGAAAGAGATAAACAATGTGAAATCAGGGTGGTTCCACGTCGGGTCAACGACCTACACGCGACACGCGTATCGGTGATTTTTATAATTTAGATTTTGGGACAAAATTTTCGTTTCCACAAGAGAAAGAGATCAACTTGTAGATTAATATATCGTCAAAAAAATTTGTCGTGTAACCTCCACAATGCAAAAATTAAGATGGAACGCTTTTTGATATCAACGTTCTCAAGTTCGGTCGATATCAACGTAATAATATCCACTTATTTATAATTGAAAGTAATCAATTTGCATGTTGTTTTACGAATACTTAAATTGATTAACTGCTGCCATTTCGATGTAATATTGACAAGTTAGGTTAAATGATAAGGTGTATTTATGTAAACTCTTGTAACTTTGACTTCAGTCAGCAGGAAATTGTTTAGTTGAGCCGTGTTCTTATAAATTGCAATACGTTCTCGAGTGAACTTGTGTGGTAAAGGTGTATGTGGAGCGATTTCTGTCGCATGTCTAGTGCTCGATACTATTTTTCTCTTACTTTGATAGCTTTTTCTGACACTGCGTGTTTCTAATAGTTACACGAATGCTGAGCCGATCTTAATAAGCGCACAAGCTCACGAGGTGTTCAAAATGTTTCTCTTTCTAAGTAATATGTTTCTTTAATGTCTAGTTTCCCTTGATTTAGAACGATAAGGTGCTTACAATAAGGATATTGATCTCATTCGATAAAAGTTAATACGTGTGTATCTCTCAAAAGCGACAGTATCACACCAGTTATTCAAATAACTGTATGGTCATATAAAAAGCGAAGCATAAGAGGAGCTTAGTACTTATTTAAATAAGTTGCATAACAACGATTCTGTCACCGTACGACGTCGCACCGACATACAGATCGGTTCGTTGCCATTGTATGATAATCGTGACCTTCACTTTATGGGCGTGTGTATTATCACCCCCAATATTCATAGAAATGTATATTTGACTATCGCGTATTTCTTTTTTTCTTTCTTTTATGTCATTGATTGGGCTACAGAGTTCCGATCTTTCATTCTTTTGTAAATTCATTTTTTATTCAGGAAAAGCATTTCAACATCTGAGCTGAAACTAGGCTTGAAGACTTACTAGAAAGTTTCATCTGTACACAAAACATCCAAATCTTCAAAGCGGTGCTACGAAACGAATCCATACATTTGGCAACTAACACAGAATTTCTCGTAGTCATTCGTAGTCGGTCATAAAAATATTTTTTTAAACTGGTAAATCTCTATCTAATTCATGTTATTTAAATTCAACACAGGAAATACTGGATGTTGAAAGAAGTGTTAAATGTCCCTCCAAGAAGGGTAGTGACCGTAAGGAAAGTAGCGCTGCGCGGAGGCAGGCGAGCGTTGCGCAAGCCTTCTCCACGTGTAAACAGTCGGGCTTGAGTGCTCCACGCTGTGTAAGCCGCCCGTGCTATATCCCGAACCACTTTGTGGCCTGCCCACTGTTGTAGCGGGTAAAGTTTAAAACATGTTTAATATTTTTGGTTGATACGACTAGGTACCTATACGAGCTCACCTCTCTTACATCTTTCAGTTGGAAAAGTAGCTGCGGCTGGTGCTCTACTTGTACTTTTTTAATATTTTTTTTATGTAGCTACATGGGTCTTCCTAATAAAATGATCAACCCTTGATTTTCCTAATGATACTTTAATCATGTTGATCATGGTTATTACCGCCATTAGTTTGCGAGATGACCATTCTTGAACGTTAAGTAATCCGAAATGACAAGATAAAATGCCTAAATTTCCGTGTCATATTGTATCGCATGAGTTGCGTGAATTCCACCTTTCTCTGATGTCCGCTCACGGCCCCGATGCAGCGATGGCCGCCTGCGGCCGCGGTTTTGGGAGTTACCTTGCGCAAACGCGTCCCACACGTGTGCATCCGAAAGGCGCACTCATCATTCTTTGCACCGTTAGTTTTTCCTACTTCTCAGCAGGTATATTATAGCGATGCGCATGTCGTAAAAGTAGGAATGTTTAATTAGAGAAAGGGCTTCACGGTAGGTACTCGGACTGTTCGAGATGATTCGAGGGGAGCAAAGGCCGGAGATAAAAGGCTTTATATGATGGAATCGAAGATTTTATACTTTGGAACTAACCTTAGTAAATCTCAATAGGTTTGGTTAGGGGTGACGTCAGGCGAACTACGAAAATTCCCCCGGAGAGTTGCCCTCGCGACGACGGCGTCACGTCGTTGCAGGCGAATCGGCGGCTGCGCGGGCGGTGATCGAGAGGCCCCAGCGGGTGCGCACCGCCCGCCGCGCCCTCTGCGCCTTGAGCCGCGCGCCCCGCACCCCCCGGCCGCGCCGCACCCCCGCCCCGCCGCGTCGCCTCCCTCACACCACAGCGCAGGAAAATTTTATTACTAGGCACCGCTGATGACACCGCCAACTCATAACGTGACGTGGATATTACCAATGTCAAATCGAAAATTGCATATTATTGTCAATGTAGGTAATACCTAGGACTACTGAGGTACCATACATTATTTTTGTTACAAATATTTACCGCGTCCAAGACTAGGCCTAAAATCTGTTATTTCGTGGATGATTGGATGGTCTATTTTTTAAGGAAGTTAGTGGCCTGCTCGGGAGGGTTTAATTTCAATTAAACTGGATTTTCACAAAAAGGTCATTAAAAATTTGAAAAATAAAGCCAATGAAAGCTTTATAAGGAAACATACGTCCTCCTACCGGCTTTCTTGGTAGGTAGGTAGGTGGTGAAATTCATTTCAAAAGAATCGTAGTTACATCGGCATCACTACGAGGTCCGTCTTGATGTGACTTACTAAGCATGCCAAAAACACAATTTAACGATTTATAACATTATAGAATTTCTATTGTTGTAGTGTTGAATTAATTTATTCGAAAAAAATCCTTAAGCTGTGTCTTATCCAAAAAAAACGGAGTCATAAAAAATATGTTTGATATTCTATCTATAGGATCGTAAGTATGTATGTATATATTCGCGACATTAAAAAAATCAAGGCTTGTTTATGTTAATATCGTGATTTTAAAGAATTTAGCACCTGTTTGATAAATTAAAACAACTCTTACCTACCAGCATTATGTGGTTTAAAATATATTCTAAGTTGTAGGGAATAAGTGCTGTATGGAAGTCACGTAGCACTTAGATAGGTACCTACATGTGTGAAAATTAATCATGCACCTAGCTTCAAAATTAGAATACGACGAAAAAACATCAAAGGAAGATAATTACAGCCACAAAGACTACGTTCTAAGTTGTACTTAAAAAATACTACGAGCTACCATAATATCTATCACAGATTTTATACGGTGGTCATGTAGGTGAGTCGGTGAGTCGTAGCGTCTCACGTGGGCACTGCGAGTGTGCGATTCATTATAGATGGCGCCATCGTTGGGTCCAACTGCCAACATTGGCGCCAAGCATTTGGCATTAGAACATAGAAATCATAGAACAAAGATCACGCAGGCAGGACGCGAGGGGCGAGCGTGTCCTACAATAATCAGAAGGTCATGGCAGGGTCTGCGCCACTTCGCTCGCCACGATAAGCGCCCGTCCACTCTACTAACCTCATGGAGTGTTCGTACGTAGATAGGTACGTATCTAGCTGCAAGTACCTGACTCAGTATAATGCATGCCACCTATTTAATTCAAAATTTCTGTTTAGGTTTTCAGTGTCGGAAAATTGATTTTTCATTAATGTACTTAGCAATGTTTAAATAGAACTTACAAATGCTTATATTTATTCTTTTTTATTGCATTAAGGTACCTAGGAATATGTGAGTGTGAACGTTATCCGCTACATATCCAAATCCAAACTAATATTATAAATGCGAAAGTAACTCTGTCTGTCTGTCTGTCTGTCTGTCTTTTCTTCACGCCTAAACTACTGAACCGATTTGTGTGAAATTTGGTACAGACATAGTTTGGAACTTGAGAAAGGACATAGGATAGTTTTTATTTCAAAAACATAAAAATAAAATAAATTTATTCCGGACACACAGCGCCATCTATTGTTCAACTCCGTACTATAAATGTCGAGCTGTTCCTATACTCCGTAGATTTTAGATTTTTAAATTACAATTGTTCAGTTCATGTTATTGTTTTAATTCATTGGAAATTTGTTTTTACAAAATAGTAAAAAGCAATGAAAAATATAATATAATACAACTTTTAGTACAAAGAAAACGCTCTAACGGAGTATAGATAATTCTATGTCGGTCGTTACACGACTTCGGTTCATGTTATTGTTTTAATTCATCGAAAAAAAGTAAATAAATAGTAAATAGGTATGAAAAAAATAATATCAATGTAATAAAACTTTTAGTACAAAGAAAATGCCCGAACGGAGTATAGTTAAATAATCCGAGTTGTCTTTATCCTCGATAGATGGCGTTGGGATCGAAATAGATCGCGCTATGGTTTCGTTACATTCATTTG
>NWSH02000519.1:10013307-10031800 GCA_002382865.2 Heliothis virescens | reverse complement strand
CTGCCTATCTGACCTCCACAATTCAGTTACCTGGGCAACTCGACACCCCTTGGCAAGAATGGTTGTCAGACTTTCTGGCTTCAGACTACCCGAAACGACTGTCAAAGATGGTTGCATGCCGAGACCTATCAATTTATCGTGCCTTCTGAAGCACGGAAGATCTCGATATGACAAATATCAAAAATCGTTGCACGGTTCAAAGCTATACCTATTTTCACCGAATGGAAACATTATAATTCTTTTATTTTAAATAGGTTTAACCATTTTTCTTTTTGTAGCATCTTGAATAATAGGTATAGGTATGAAGGATTGTGCCCGCCAACATGGGTCCACAAATATCTAATATTATTTTTTTACTTCATGTTAATTTATTAATTTTGTATTCAAAATTATTGTTATTAAACACTGTTTTATTTCACGTCATTCGCCTCGTGACGAGTACATGGATAGGAAATAATTTACTGTATGCCATACATATTATTTATTAAAATTATTTGAACTTAACTTGAAACAAAAAGTATCGTACTCCTGCTTCTGCGAGCCTCTTTTTTCTAACGTTATCGTGAACAGGGTATAAGTACATAGTTGTAATATTCTCGCAATAGCTGCCAGTTTCTTATAAATTACAGCGATCTTAGATTTTTAGGAAAAAATGAGGTTATAGGTCGTTTTTTTCTGCGTTGGACAATCATGGCTATTATCGCTGCGGCCGGCTCAACCGAGATTATAAGTACACAAACTGATAATCGGTTTCTAATTTAAAGTTATTTTGCTTGGGTGCTATTTACATATTTTTGTAAAAAAATAGGAAGATAAAAATTAATAATAAAAAAATCACAATTTGGGTATTTTATAAGTACCTCTAGGTATAATATTTTCAATAATTTATCAAAAAACCATTACCTACTTATCACAACTGTTACCAAGATTGCCTATTACATAAATAAATTAATGTGTCTTTATCTCCTTAATATGTAAAGTGACCTTCAATCGGTGAGATACTCGTAAAAAATCGTAGTTTTTATATGAGAAGACTTGTTCTAAGGATTTCAAACCACTTAGATAGTTAGTAGACTCACAAATAACTAAAAAATGTTTTTATTATAGTAGGTATTTTAATTTTTTAGAAGATTGATTACCTACTTGAAGAACGCTGAAAACATTAAAAATAAATATCCAAATTCAAATCTTATTAAATAAGCAATTTTCCCATAATATAATGAAACAATTAAAATCAGCAATCAGTGTACAATTCCTCCCCTCTGACAGCGGAACTGCGCTATGACTTCGCAAGTGCTAAGGGACAATTACGTTCAGGAAATAATAAGTGTGCCTTACGTTCATTAGGCCTTAATTAGTATAATATAGTTAGCGAACACAGGTAGCGATCGCCTAGTCATCGGCGAGGCAACGTGGGCGGCTGCGACCTTCACGCATCCTGCGAACACTAGTGTTTTCCAATTGCTAGCTGTGTTCTAACACGACAATGTTACCAACTGCGAAAACGTTTATTACCATCACCAATGAATTTTCTAGATTTTTATCTGATTTGATTTAAAAGATATGTCAATATTCGAGGTTAAAGCTGGCGGGGTTGATATTGCTAAGCCACGATTCGCTTTTAGTAAAAAAAATACAGCTTGATTTTCTCGTACTTACAACGAATATTTTCTGAATAGATAATATACATAGAATTTATTTATTTCCTATTTTTAACAGACAACAGGATCTAACACAGGTGGATAGTAAAATTTTGTGTGTCTGTTTCACACATGCCTTCACAATTCGTGCACCTACTAAATATAGACGGTCATCGAGGAAATTTGGACATCTCCGCTAATACGTCGGCAAACTCACCAAACTCCAGCATACATACTCAACACTGATATCACAAGTACTTACACAGCTTAAATTCTGTGTACGCCTACGACACAGAATTTATTGTTGTCTTTTTTAATGCTTTTATGCAATTGCTTTCTACGTCAGTACCTATACATACAGTTTAGCTATTTTTACCAGAAGTCAAGACGCAGAAGCAAAACCAAAGATTCTAGAATAAAAGACGTGTTTCCAATGAACGGATAGTTACAACTGCATGTGTATGAGTCGGTGGAGTGGTAATGATTGATGTCTCACGATAATTACTGGCACATCTACCCGCGCCCGCGCCGGTAGGATCCGTAACCTCGATGAAGCTCATTCACGACCTTGGCTACAACGGGTATGAGACAATAATTTATGAACGCAAAACATAGTTAAAATTTTTAAAGTGCTAATTAAACCGAAATATAAACATTTCATTGATTGACGTTATCCTTGCCATTTATCAAATTTTACCAAAGTTCACGTTGAGGTTATCAACACACACACTGTATTACGAGTGCTAAGCCGTAATACCGCGCGGTAGGCCTTCCCTGACTTGTATGTACCTACAGATATATCTTATCATGTTGTGGAACACCATCACCCCCTGTGACATGGTTCATGAGACTCGCTCCATTATCGGTGAACTGTGGGAGAATGACGGACCCCTCTCATATCATCCTTACCCTCCGAAAAATCACAGACCTGTGACGAAAATGTGATGAAGGCTCACACTGATTTTCTTGAGTGTGTGTTGAATTTAAGAAATCACATTTTTTTTAATATTCTTGTGTATTTGGTGTTTAAAGTATAGTACATAAGTACATATAAAGTATCACATTTGGCTAGAATTTATGGTAAGTAACTATTGCAGCTCGAAGGTTTACACAGTGTGCTACGCTATGCTACACGGGTGGCGTGCTTGCGCAGGAGTGCGCGGCAGCGAGCCGTGGCCCTGACGGCGGGCACGCCTTCGTCACACTACAGATTTCATTAGATGGCGGTTGTGGAAAATTGCCGAGCATTATTAAAAGAACAATAACTACATAATTTTTACATTATCGTTAAAATTTATTTAATCCTGGAAAATGCACATAAACAATCGCAAAATCACAAATGATACTAAGAATTCTAGGTGCTTAGGTTAATAAGTGAAGCTGCGCAGGAGTGCACGGCGACAACGGGCCGCGGCCCTGACGTTGACGTGCAAGGATTACACGCCTCGGTCACACAGTTCTGATTTGATTTGATATCTTTTGTAGAAACCTGCGTACAATTTCTATAATTACGTAGACAATTAGTAGGTATACTACTAGGTTACTCATAAACTGCACATTTATTTCCTGCTCTGTGTGTGGTGATTTTTCAAAAATGCGAGGAGGTACCTTTAAATACGTATCAGATCTTTTGAACTAAGTAAATAACACAGGTCAGATGCTGAAGTAAAATAAACACATTCAAATGCAAACCTTTCCGCACGCTGTGGATTATTCACAGGTTGGTACAGGTACTTACCTAATTTAAAATGGTTAGTACTGACGAAAAGCCTATAAAATTGGTTCTAAATGAGTATCACTTGCAGTGAAACTAACATTAAATCCTTCTGTCTACTTTCATCCTGGTGAAACCAACAGCAGCCAATATTTTCAATACTTACGCGAGTTCCGTTATGCAGATGGTAAAATACCCTACTGTATGAATAAGATTATTATGCACAGATTACCCCTTTCTAAAAGACCGAGGTACCGTATAAAGTTAATTAATAACACAATGCTAAAGAATCGATTAATAAACTTGTGTAAATCCCGTTTTGCGCTTTACGATGAGGAGGCATTTAATTTAAATGATGGATTTCATTTGCGCCCACGCTGCTCTAATGTACGTAAGTCCCAAGACTTTTAGTGGTACCGGTGTAGTCACTAATAAAATATTTCTTTTTATGTCTTCCCTGAGCAACAACACGTTTGTGGGCAGGCTCGGTTGCGCAAGCGGCGGTGCATTCCGTGTTTCCGTGGCTCTGCTCTGTCCACGCCGGTCACCGCTCCAAAACCTGTCAATATACATTTCATAACTACGATATTATAGACACTCTAGTATTAGACGGCTAGAACTCTAGTTCAAGGCCAGTCTTTATGCTCTGTCATTTGATAACGACATAATTTATGCCTGACGTAGCAGTAGGAACGATAAACATTTCCAAGTTTTCTTTCGTATGAAATGACTCCTTTCTCCTACCTTTTAATGTTTGTTGACAAAGCCTTTACGAGTGTACCTTCGTACTAAACAATTAGAAAGGCGATGTTTAACTTATTAAATGTTGTGAGCTTTACACTCCGTATTCTATAACAAAACGATTTGTTTGCCCATCTCCCTGGTGACTCACATTGTTCTAATAAGAACCCTTAAAGGGGTTACGTACCTACCTAAGATATGAGTAAGTAGATCGAGTCATGAACACACGATCTATAGGATTTCTGACTAATAATGGAAGCTATTTAACTTTATTAAAGAAAATCCTGCATTGCCAGCAATGACTATTTTAATAACATCTATCATCAATGTCACATAGTTCTTTTCCAATCAAGCAGTTGATCACAGCGTGTCGAAGATCTTTAAAATTTGCGTTAGTTAAATTTGAATATACCTGTAGTTGGCTGGTTCGATATAATCGTCACTTTTCTATTTGCTTTCTGGCAATATCTAATTTCGAAGCTCTTTCAAAACCACGTCTGGCAATACATTGCGTTCGTGTTGCACCAAACTCTTAAAATCTTTGAGCCTTCCACGGCTTTCATTGGTTTGAAAGAGAGTGGGCAAAATGTAGTAACTAGGACAAACAGATTGAATTATAGACCATTTAACAAACAATATAAGTTTTTTGTAAATCTGAAAGGAACAAACTTCATTAGTTCCGTTATCATCTACATTATAATAGTCGGAGCTTCAATATTACTTTTTAAATTGAGTCTCCGGAGACTGGTTGTTGTGGACTTTCGAACAGCACCTGTACCTGTTCTTTCAAACTAAATTATTTTTGGCTCTGCCGAGGAGCACGTCCATAGCGGCCTTAATCAATACCTAGTTACTGCTCTGCCGTGCTATGAGTGATTGCTTTAATATACTTCTGCGCTACTTATATTGTTAGACACCCAATAGAAATATTCAAGAGTCTAACCGGAAGTTTTACACGTGCCAACTTAGCTATTTTTTCCTTGTAACTGTAGTTTATCAATAAAGTTTACTTTAAGGAAAAAGATTGTGAGATTTTTTACTAGTCGACATAACAATCAAATAGTTATCTAAGCTTTTGTAACGTAATAATATTTTACTTTCAACGAATCCATAAAACGTAACTTAAACTCCACGAGTCGTTCCTCTAGAAGGCATTATTAGTTAAGTTTAAATGTTATGGATGTCATAATTAAAATGAGACGAGATATTAGGTACTGTTAGTATTTATGTATGGACATTACGTAAAGACACTGCTTGACCTTTCGCTGAAGCAGTTATTATTCGTACATTTGGTAGTTCATCAGTGTCGATGATGTTTTCTCTAATAGCGCTTGACAATCGACATCATTTCTGAGATGGTAGTGTAACGTCGGTGTAGCGGCCTCGATTCACCCCACTGTCTCCGTAGTTTCCATTTGCAATAGCAAAAAGTTGTGAACGGTGGAGCGTCATCGGGCGGGGCGACATCGAGTGCCATTACGAGCAGCCAGCGCGCGCTGGCACGTCCCCGGAGACGGCGCCGCGCCGCGCCGCTCGCGCCCGCAGCGCGCGCGCAGGGGTGGGCAGGCCTGCCACTGCGGCGAGGTTTTAATGATACATTGTTGGTCGCAGACAGGGGAACGGTTTGCGATATTGAGAAGTTCTTGCGCTCTGACTATGCCGACGCACTGCGCCCGCGCACACCGTTATCCTATTTCCTCTCCCTCCTTTATGTTCAACGCATTGTGATAGGCAGTATGTAACTATTGCTACGGCTTACGGTAGTTCGTCAAAGCGGTGTTAAACGTAACTGCATCGCATTTTATGTTGTAAGCAATGAAAACGAACAATTAGCTTTGTAGGTAGTAGGTAGGTACTAGCATCTATCGAAGCTTACGTTTATCAGTAACCACTTCAGGAAGTAAAAAAAATCCTTATTATTTTATAAACGAATTTAGTTTTAACACTCAGTGCATCAGAACTCCAAAACGATTCAGAAACTTTGGGGTTAGCATCGACCAATTTCATGATCATAGGTTTATTGTTTGCACATTATTTAGAGAGACATCTGTAGCCGTACCATTGAGCGAATACCTACTTACTTCGGTAATTCCATTGCTTAGTCGAAGAGGCGGCACTCCCACGTACGTAGTAAGTAGGTACCTACACGAAGATAACGTTTTTGCTTTCAGATAAAGATTACGAATTGGGGTATCATGCGGAATACCGATAATCTTAGTTAGCTCCAGACCTCCATACTTTTCGATAATATATCTTGATATCGTCCTGACTTCACTCACATTTGATACTGTGTAATCGTGGCTTCTATACACAGATGTAATACTCGCATGGCTCAACAGTATCTTAGTAACCTCCTAGTAAGCGCGAAGATTCAGAACTTTTCATGGAGTAGCTTCTTACTACTTGGACAAAGTTAAGTCCTTGTCCTACTATCTCTGAGAAGGATTGATGTATTCCCACGCCGCGTCGATTCCTAGCAAAGCTTAGCACGCGACCTAGTTGGAAGAGCTAACAGGGCTTTTAGTGCTAAGCACATGCTACCTTTGTCTTCGCAAAGGGAAATAAATGATACAGCTCTTTTGATTTTCCTACATTTTCTCGGACCATTGAAAACTTACTTGTCGATAAATAGGTGATGAATTTAACACACTTTGCCCAATGTGCATAGATTATCATGCTTGTGGTGAATGTGCGGTCGATAACAGTACAGTACAGAGCGCGAGTCAATATACCCGGGTGGTGTAATGCATCCTCGCCGGCATGTTAGTGCATTCAGTACCGCAAGCGATTAGGATGGACTGCGGCCAAACGGAAAATCCCTGGTTTGGCAGTGTTCAGAGTTTCATGACAGCATGTTACTGCGACATTGTGTAGTTTAAATCTATTACGGTCAACCTCACCGAGCTCTAGCTGGCCGCGAAAAGGATCAAATCCAATCGGACGTACTTAGTCAAAAACGACTGATGCTAATCCAGCTTTTAAAAAGCCAACTATTTTGTCTTCAAACGCTAGTCTTAACAGCTAAATAAATCAAAAGGTCTACGAATAGATGGTCATAAAGGTGGCCACAAAAGCCGGAGTTTTAGAGCCCTTCAGAAAGTGTGTCGACGGGGCGGGTCCCCCCGTGCCCCCGCTCCTCCCTCCTCATCACCCGCGCCGCGCTGGAAAACGTCCATGTATGCATTTTATAGTTTTCCGTTGAACTGTGAACGTCATTATTGTGCAGGTACCACAACGTCGGAAGGCGTCGTAAACGCTCATGCACGTAGCTAACAACTAAACGTCGTATGTTACTATATGCTAGATTGATACTAAATGCTGCATTGTGTTCATAATGTAGTGTTTACCGACGAATTCGCGTAGGTTACTGATTTCCTAAAAAACAGCAGCTATGTATTCTCAGGATCAGGACATGAATAGCACAAGAACATAAAATTGTAGCCTCCAGACTGCTGTTGATTATTCTTAGAAACTAGGTCAATTAGTTAAGTGTCTATTAAGTATTAAGTAAGTTTATCGAGAAGTACTTAACTAATAGGAACTAAATAAAAGACCCCTGTTGACTGAACGAATGCAGTATGTACGCAATGAAATCATATTCCTGTAATGGAACTTACTCAACCAGGCTATAATACATAAAAGATTGGCAACATTCCTGCAATGTAGGTAGTTTCGAAGCGAATGCAATAAAGCTCAGTAGTTCACATACCTTTAAAAGCCTATACTTACAATTTCAACCAATAAGTCACAGTTAGAGTTCATTGGAATTAATACCCCGAGCGACGGAGGGCAGCGCAGCAGTGCTGGCCACTGGAGGCAGGGGGAAGGGGTACACGGGAGGGGGGATGTTGCGCAACGCATTACAATAACGCGACGCTACGTGCCGCCTGCGCCCGCGCCGCCGGGGTCACACGCCGATTCGGGGAACACTCGCGCTCGAACTTACACCTCGCCAGGGTTGTTGGTCGCAATGAATGTGATCACGCAACTATACTGGTGAACTAGCTACGGCCTACGACCTATTACGTAGCACTATACAGCGTATATCGAAGCATCGTTACACATACTAATCGTGACTTAGCAAGTCATTTTAATAATGCACCTTGCAGGATGTAAGAGATGTCCTCTCCTCCTTTATAATTTGCACTATCATCATGATGACTAGGAACATACTTACCAATATGCACAATTTATGATGTATGTACGACACAACAAGGTAAACAAATCTGCGATCCATAATTACATTGTAATTACAATCTGACATTGTACTTAATTTGTTCGTCATTGCAACCCTACGTAACATTACGTAGCTTAGTCAAGTAACGAGTATCTCATGAGCTCTGACGCTGGAGTCCTTATCAGTCGGTCACACGCGCGAATCTGGGATCCGGGAGACATGTGTACTCGTGACATTAGGCTTATCTACTTATCTACACGGTAAAGGATTTGATTCGCTCTTATATCAAAATCGTAACTCGAATGTTTCATATGCGTTCATGAAAATGATCCTGAACTATTTCAGTTTGCTCGTAAAAAACATTGGCAAAATGAATTTAATTCTCTAAGGTACGTTAACATTGCATTCAGCATAATAATGAGTTTCAGAGAATCGACTACCGAAATCAAAATGTGAATGAGCGTTCATTACCTCAGGGTAGCTGCATTATGAGGACTTCATGAGAATTGAATTAAATATATTATTCAGGTATTTTATATTCTACATTAAAAACCGCGGTCCATATGCGATCCCTAGTCCCTACATGACGTCGCCTTACGTCAACAATTTGTTAATAAGGACCTATCAATGAGCGTACAGAAAAGTCAGAGTCAGACACAGTTAGGCAGTCTGGCAGCGTAGACCCGGAGCCTGTCGTCGTAACATCTTATGTCGATGGAGACAGGTTGTTTGAATAAGGAATAATTTAGATCTACGATTGAGACGCGTGTGCTATTATTAGCCGGTCGTTAGGTGCCAAAACGTTCTAGTCATGTAATAGAGAAGCAACCAGTGTCCCAGCTGTCCACGCAAGGATGCGCGGGCGACGCGCGTTTCTTTTAGAAAGTGGCACGTGTCGGGGTTGTTCACCCTACGCGATCCGGGTCAGGCGCCGCGCCCCCCGCGCCGCGCGCCCCCGCCCGCGCCCGCAGCGTACGTCTAGCTACAGCTATGTACTTCACTTGATGTGAGTGTACTAGTCCTTGATAAGGGAACTTCATTGACACCATAATCCAGAACCGGGTCAGCGGATAAGGCACTCCTCGGCGCGCCCACCGGCGCCCGCGCAGGACCACGCCGACAGACGCGCGGGACCGCGTGCGTGCGCAAAAATAGATAATATATGCTAACACATGCCAGAGTCGCGTAAATACAATCCTTACGTAAAAATAAAACGTGGCCAAATTGAATTTTAACACCTACGTCAAGTTCAGTTAGGTAACGCGTTTGTTAAAACCAGATGTCAATAGGTATTAGTACTTTAATAAGCAATAAACTAGCTTTAATAAATAATTTACATAAATTATACAATTACATGAGTTAGCAATGCATTTAAAATTCAATTTCATTGAATTCATTTATGTGAAAACAAATTAACTGCGCATTCTAATGGAATGTCTTCATATAGTAGATAGTAACTTAATAGACAGCAGTTTATAAATACAATACCATTACATTACCTTAATTACTTACACTTTTTATTGAAATTAATTATAATCATTAATTGGACATTAACTAATGTGATGAGCGCGCTTTCCTATCGCTATCAAAATAATTAGGTTTTATATCGAACTAAAATCGTATTAACATATTTCTATTACTACGTAAGTTAAATACATAATTAAACCAAATATGACTTACATAACTGCAGACGCCTATAAAAATGTTGTTTTACCTAAATCTATCTCATCTATTGTCCCTTAGAAAAAATTACAACTAAGCAAGAACGAGATTTGCAAGGAACTTTATCACAAGCGCATTGAAAATTGCAATCATCATGTTTTTATACCTAAAGACTGAACTACAATAGGCACACCCATACACAGCACTTTAATAAGACATCATAAGGAAGTGTCGCACGTTCGACTTTGGTCCACAACAAATTATACTCGTGTACGTTTTGACAAATTGACTTCATGATTGACTCCGCTGTCTTATTATAGCAACAATTGCTAATATTCACAATGCTTGTCTAAACTTATTTCTTATTCTTAAGTAATTCTATTAAGCTTTAAAATGAACTAAACGTCCCTAGTGGTTATTAATGACGACGATTACAATAGAAAAGATGACTTATGTAGAGTGTGTCTAAGTGGATGAGAACCCCACTCATACTCCATTACGGTGCAGACAGAGTATAAAAACATCAATATCAATTTTATAAATCGAAACTAGTATCAGAATCTGCCGGTAACCTATGTTGGAAGCCTTCAGCACTTATGATGTTCTCCATCGGTGCAACAGAACTCCTTGCCCGCCGAGAAGCTGGTGGGCGTCCATTCACCGCCGCAGTTCTTTATGAAGAGGAACGCCTTTTCTCTGTGCACGTCGCGTTCAACCGCCCCGCAGATGACAGGGCCGGCACGAGGGAGGTATTTCAAGATCTACACATTCAGAAATTGATAATTAACCTGCTGGCTATGTATTAAAGAAGTTAGAGAGATGATTAATATATCTACTGGTTAGTATAAGTCAGATGATGATTAAAAAATTGGTTGTTCAAATAATGAAGAAATACCTATCAGGTGGCATACCCGTCACCGCCTACTTGCCGTCGAATTGTATGGACTTAAATAAAAGTTCAACCAAAATCTCCAGACCAATTAGTACCTATTTAGTATCTATCATAATTGTATAGTGATATGGTTCAAGTACTACTAGTAAGTTTAATCGAGACCAGCCCGGTGCAGACTCTCGAGAGATCTCATCGTGGAAGTATGACAAAGTGTAACTGATTAAAGATAAATACTTGTAACAATACATATGTATTAGTGTTTACCGCCAACCTTCAAGTAACCATTTGATTCCTATTGTTATGATTACTTACGACAGAACGCGGTGACCTCTATTATGGCAGCTAATTACAATCAAGGGCCGTGAGGTTATGCGTTAACGTATCATGTTTACTTGTGCGAAATTAATCAGCTCACTAAACAAACAAACAAATATTTGCTGAAGCAGTAACTCAGAGCAATTTCATTGAACTCGATAAACTTAGTTTAGAACCAGAAGGATTTATATCCTACGTGTTGAGAAACGTGATATTTTTTTCAAATTATAAATTATATCAAGTATAGTATCCAGGGATATCTAATTATTATTAATATCTTTGATAGTATCATAGATGGTACTAACCACATCAAGACACCGGCTGACGCAGCTCTTGAATCCTCCCGTGCCGCAGGGCAGGCTGGGCGAGTCGGTGTCGTAGGTGACCACGGGCTCACCCTGAGGAGGGCCGCGCGGACGACTGCGGCGGTTGTTCTCCTTGATACCAACCTGCTGCGAGAGGAACACTCCGCACTGACATGGCTCCAGCTGGAACAGGGACGTCGAAATTGTTTAGAAACGTAAAAAAAAATGACAAAGTTATATTGATTATTTTTAAGATTTTCAATAAACGATAGTAGACGTTTCTGGGTTAGTTCCTTAGGGGTTTGTTGTTATTTCGGTCGTTAATTTATTGAACCGTCTTCTTCGAAATACTTGCTGAAAGGAGGCTTATTTGGTACCAGTATAATGAAAAACTATCATAACATATAAGTCCTAAATAAAATTAATATGCAACGCAATGTTAGTAGAGATGTAATTTTATGAGACGGGTCACATTCTAAAACGATATTGAGTGTCGTCTAGCCAGATGTATAAAAATCTGTTCGATTGGAATTTAATCTAGATTGAAGTCCATTATGTGAAGTACCTATAGCTGTTCTGGAAAATCTACGGTCTTTTACAACAAAAGAACGTTATGGGTACACAGGTTTGTCTGTAGCACAATCAAAACAATGTGTACTTGTGTAGATATAGGTACATACTTGCGAGTTTCTTTGTTTTTCAAATTAGATGTGAGCCTCCTAATGGTAGCGCATCAGCCTTAATTACCTTTACAGCAGCCGTAATCCTGACGCCACGATAACATCGCAGCCTTGACCATAAAGCAAGGTTGAATTGTAGCAAAAGTACGTAAAACCAGTAAATAATGACAATGATGGATGATTCATATAAGTATCTACCTACCTCCGTACATCAAGCTAGGGGGTTTTATATTGTTCCATTTGAAAATTACTTACTTGCAGCTCAAGTATACTCAAGAATGGTAAAAAGCCATTAAGTACACTGAATATATAGTTAAAGAATCTTAATTTAGCAAGTGAACAACATGAGCAATAAAGTACGGGAACAATACTATAATAAGATAGGTAAGCACTTAGGTACGGTCAGCAACAAAACTCAATCAACACTATACAAAATACTTGAATAGGTACGCTAAGTATTTAGTGCCTACCAAGTAATTTAGAAATCAGAGAATTGACGGTACCTCTTCATAATCATCGTCGTAGTTATTTATTTCTTCAGAGGGGGCGCTGACATAGTTCTCTCGTTTGGCCTTCCGTTTGCCTTCAGATGTTACAGTCAGAAACAGACACATTGTCAGAAGTACCCAGCACTGGATTCCACGCATTTTGATGAATATCCAAAAAAGAAACTGAAATAAAGCGATTACTTACTAAGTACTGTGTGTTCCCACCTTATTTTTTAGGGTTTATGACGTTGCAGAAGCGATTTAGGTAAGCGGAAAACCTACCACCCTACTACACACTAAAAGTTTTAATCGGACCAATACTTTGTAAATAAACGCCTAAAGTGTATTCTTAATTACGTACGTAGATAATGTACAGACGACAGCAGGTCAACGTATACGAATCTGTCAAATTTTACCAATCGAACATTAATCTGCCTCCATTGTGGTAAGGTTGAAAATCTATTGCAGAAATTTGACAGATTGTAGTAACTTGATGTGCTGTCGTCTGTACCACTGAAGTAGGGTTACCAACTTTTTCTACAAGAAATAAAGTATATTCAGGTCTACGAACAATTGTAAACAGTATTTTAGAAAAACACATATTTTTTAGAGCTGTGTTTGCATTGTGATGCTGTAACTGAACAGTATTTTGTAAATTTGGTGTAAAATGAACAGTATATTTTGGTGAAAAACAGTATAATACTGTTCAAAACAGTATGGTTGGCAACCCTACACTGAAGACCCGACTAAAAGGAAAAGAAAGCGAAGAAACCATATCTTTAAAAATCCCTCATAGGATAATCGAGACGCATGTGAATAAAATTAAAAGTAAAAGTTTCTTACCTTTTACAAAATTCTCCAAGCTGCAGATGAAAAGCTGGTACCTACCACCACACCTACTCCCCTTCAGACAATCACATCACTGAGCAAACTTTTGAAAACTACACCAAACTTATATTAGGAACGATCAAAATTATCTATTCATTCCATCTCCAAGTCCTGATACATATCCAAGTAAACATTGCTTAGTCAGCTGTTTGACCGCACAACGAAACGTGCCTGAATTACTAGGGGCGATATATTTTACGTGAATATATCTAGATAATCCTTCCGCGTAATAAACGTGATTGAGAATTGTACAAAGATAAGTTTCACGTTAACTAAGTGATATGCGAATTCCAGGCCGTATTGGAACCCCGGTACAGGGACTTTACTAATGATTTACTTTTCTATTTCGCGTCAGTCGTGATTGAGATCCTGCTGTGGTGCACCCACGGGAGAGGGTCTCAGATTTTTCGTAAAATCTTTGTTCCTTCTGGAGTCCTTTGTGTACCACAGCCGAGGTAACTCTAACACAATCTACGGGCCCCAGCAGGGTGATTCAGAGGCCTGGGAGACTTGGGATTAAAGAGCCTCAAAGACTTCCATGATCCATGCTGCAGCAGATGGGAGCCGGGACTAGCAGCATGAAGCAGTACCTAATAGCTTCCACTCCCAGGGTCCCTGCGAGTTACAAGGTACAAATCTTTAGCAGATATGTCTATATTTTTTTTGTATTGGCAAGATTGATTAATTCGAAATTGCTAATGCAAGTCGATAACTTTTTATTTAATTTCACCTTCATCTGTTATTGTTAATACAAACTTTTGTTGAAGCCGTAGGGCAAACATGTAGCATAGATATGATACCATAAACTAGACTATACACAACTATAGATTTGTAAGGGTATATTTTGACTAACAGACTAACAAAATTATGTATAAATTAAAAAACCATTTACCATGATGCTGTTTAATTTTTTCTACATACAATGTAAGAAATACTTTAAGAATCGACCAAAAATTATGAAATTTTGATGAATCTACATACACAATACCAGAATCTATAATATTTGCCAAAGTCACTGTTAATACACAAGTTAAATTCACAGCCTTCCCAATCATAGAATTTTTAATGTCTAATATCTATACTGAAGCAAATTCATCTAGCAACTAGCAATGCTTTTAATAAAATTTGAAAGTCCTAACACTACATAAATACTATGAGTAATAAACATTAGTAGTTAGTACATTGACACTACGCAATAACTAAAATTAAGCAAATAAAGCAATAATGGAAGA
Organism: Heliothis virescens; assembly: GCA_002382865.2. NCBI lineage: Eukaryota > Metazoa > Arthropoda > Insecta > Lepidoptera > Noctuidae > Heliothis > Heliothis virescens. Next base: position 10,017,066 of record NWSH02000519.1, on the reverse strand, counting down.
AAAAAAGTCGCATAAACAGAGGGCAAAGTTTAATAAAAAAACAAACATGTCTGTAACAGCTCAAGAAGTTATGTAAAACATAAAAGGGTTTACATTACATCATAGCATATAAAATGTCATGATCACATTTCATGTGATTTGGTGGCACAAAGAAAAACAAGGATCAGAAAACAACAAATATTTACCAATAACTAACAGAAATGTAAAATTAAAACAAATTAAAGACAAACTAGCATGCTAAAGTACAAAATATTAAGTCTGATGATGGTGACATACATCTCTAAGAAATAACTTTAAAGATTTAATTTACACAGTAAATTCTAAAAATGTTGTAGGTTAATTTCTTTTCTTAAATTTATAGTTCATCAGATTTACAAAGTTCATTAGCAGTTGTAGTGCAGTTCATTTCATTATGATGACAATCGATTTTATAATTTCATGTTAGTATATTACGCAATTATCACGAGTCAGCACAGCAATCAGCAAAAGGCACCAACTAAAGTTCAATATTTCGATATCTCTGAAAATGTTAACCTGGTGCAAAAATGTTAAAAATGGCAGCAATTTGTTTCAACATTAGGATCATCACAATGGAGACATAATTTAAGGCTCATTCAATTGATACAAGGCTATGAGACCATAGCCAGATATTCAATACAGTATAGGTATCTGGTAGACCTCTTATTCCATAATTTAATGAATAAAATACTCAAAATATTTTGAATAGCAAAAACGTGCTTTCAAAAGAATTACATTGAAATATTTTTTCCAAATTAGCCATTGTTAATTTGACTGACAAAATTGGAAATGTGGTGACATGATTTTGGCAAGAGAAGAAGTTATCACATTGCAGAATGAGGTTATTGATGAGAAATATATTATGCAGTTAGTAGGTAAAATGTGTATATATTTTATTTAATGGTGTGTATGTATCAATTCATACATACTGCTGCCAAAAAGTTTATGAATATTATTTAGGAAATGTATGTTGAAAGGTAATGATCTAGTCACTATCAGTCTTAATTAATTATAGACTATGAAAATTGTATAATAATGGACAATCACATGGACAGATTCGAGATACAACTGCAGCATGCTTGGTGTTAAATTACTAAATACTACCTTGAAGGTACTGAGTTATCTAATTAAAACTAAGTAATTGTACTTTGCAGTTTATATTACTTGATTTCATGGATTTATTGGCACAAAGACAGACTATCATAAAACTTTCGAGTTTCTAATAGCTTTTTATTTTATATAGTTTAAAGGACAATGGGCGTTTTGGTACCCCCGTCCAACAGTGTTGATTGTATTACCATTGCGTAGGTCTTGGCAAGGCAAAAAAATATTATTATGGCGACTAGTCTCAAATCCTTGTCCAATTTGCGTGACATCGACTAATAGAATTTGCCATGACCACTAAATCATCAACATAGATGCAGTTCTTAAGTTCAAACAATATTGAATAAAATCTGGTATGAGTAGAAAAAAAAACAGGACTGGCTCCGTTTTAGAACGTTTGCCTGTTTGTATTAAAAAAGACTGTGGAAACCTTTGCAGCTCATACACAACTGCCCATATGTATTTGATGAAAGCCTTCCAGTGTTTAAAACCAATTATGTAAATGTTTAGAGTCGAACACTCTGTCGTGCCCCTCTTAGTGTAGGAGAGATGAGTAGTGAGTACTTATTGATGAGTTCCTTCCAAAAAAACAGAAACTTAATGTGTTTGTTTGAACTATTGTCAAATCGGTTGATGATGGTGTGTCTGTAGTTTGACTCCATGGTCTATTAAAAATCCTTTAGATTACGATAAAGTGTATATTAAAGATTAGAAGATGTATATTAACTGAGTTTAAAGAGATTATAGTAGCGACATATTCCTTATAATGCATTTGCGTATTTAGATTACATACTATTTTTTTGTCGAAGCAATTTTAATAATTAATCGGATCGGACAACTAATTGAGACAAGCCCCATCGTTTTTATGATTCTTCACGTAAAGGCGTTTCTAATGATGTATCACACATTACTGTTGGAGGTGGTACCAAATCCCATACAACTTGCCCATTGTCCTTTAAGATCTCATAAATTAATTATGAATTTAAAATCCACATAGCATTACTAAAAGATTTTCTTAACATTTAATACTTAATACTATGAAATAAGTTACTTTAAAATTAACTTAAATCCCTAACAGTCTTTGGCTAACATAAGTTTAGCCTCACCCTCAAACACAACCTTTTTTTCTTCCTCCACAATACAATAAAACTTCACTTTGAGGATCTTCCTCACATCAACAAGTTCTACACTTATGGTCAGTTTCTCACCAACAAAGCATTTGTTAGGGAACTTCATAGTTTGTGACACAAGAACAGTGCCTGGGCCGGGCAGGTGTGTGCCAATCAGTCCGGCCACCAATCCATTGAGAAGTGCTCCATGCACTATAGGCCTTTTGTTACCATTGTTCTGGTGCAAATAGTTATGGTCGCTTGTGAGGTTGGAGAATGCATCCAAATCTTTCTGAGTCAATGTTTTCTGAATGCGAATCTTATCTCCTGCTTTGAATGCAGTATTACTAAAGGTAGTTGTGTGAATCTTGCATATTTTCTGGTAATTTTTGTTATTGACCACAATGTAAGGAAATCTATTTGATAGCATTTTGTTCATTTTGTAAGCTGCCTTTATTCAAATATCCTCTTTTGTGCCACATACATCTTGAAGGTATAAAGTGGCCAAGTTTACTAATCTCTTATCATTTGACTTCTGAATATCACGAATATGCTTAATAACCTCTGTTGTGGTGATTTCAGCCTTGGTTTGGTTATTGTTAAGATAATACAAAGTAGTGATTGTGTCTGCTAAGATATCATCATGGCTTGATTTCAGTAATGCAATGATCGGCTTCAGTCCAGACTGTGTAATTATGTACTCAGCATTCAATGGATCTGGAAATGACAAGTGTCATATTAATAATTAATAATAAACAAATAAAACAATGTTTGTGTTAAATGGACAAACAAACATGTTTACTGCAGGTAATCAATAGGTTTTGTGCTTTAATAATCCTAAACATCTGAGCAACAAATACCTATGTAGAATTAATTCACTAAATAATAACATGGTCATGGTATTATTTGTTATGGAGATATTAGTTTACACAACAATGTGTTTCTGCAATCTGTATATGAATGAAATTAAAATATTTGTAAATATAACTTGGCTGTCAAGGCCATAACTCTTCAGGATTTTATAAATAACTAGCTTCGTTCAGCAATTAAACCTGCTCCCCGAGGGACCACTTTTCATATCTGGATAAAAATCTGCCTACATGTTATTCCAATAATATTGCTACTATATTATTATAGTATAACTATATTAGTGTCAAGTTGACTCATAACTAGGGTTGCCATCTCTAAAATTTGGAAAACAGGACAAGACGCGTGAAAACCCCGGATTTTAGAGTCCAAAAGCCGGACATGTCAACAAGATCTTTTACGAACGGGCCGTGCAGTGGCGTAGCTAGGTTACCGGGGGCCCCGGGGCAAATAGCAAAATGGGGCCCCTCCAGTGGCGGCGATGCCTAGGTTGGGACCCGGGATAACTTGTTATTTTTCTATTAAGCACCGTCAAAAACGACAAATTGATACTTAAAATTTACTTTTCTGTATTTTTGAAAGACCGAGATGACCGATGTGCGTTTGGGTTCTTGATGATCATAAGTAAGATCTAATGAGCTTGAACTTTTTGGAGAAATGC
>NWSH02000519.1:9983616-10011768 GCA_002382865.2 Heliothis virescens | reverse complement strand
TAATTACTTAATACTATGAAATAAGTTACTTTAAAATTAACTTAAATCCCTAACAGTCTTTGGCTAACATAAGTTTAGCCTCACCCTCAAACACAACCTTTTTTTTCTTCCTCCACAATACAATAAAACTTCACTTTGAGGATCTTCCTCACATCAACAAGTTCTACACTTATGGTCAGTTTCTCACCAACAAAGCATTTGTTAGGGAACTTCATAGTTTTGACACAAGAACAGTGCCTGGGCGGGCAGGTGTGTGCCAATCAGTCCGGCCACCAATCCATTGAGAAGTGCTCCATGCACTATAGGCCTTTTGTTACCATTGTTCTGGTGCAAATAGTTATGGTCGCTTGTGAGGTTGGAGAATGCATCCAAATCTTTCTGAGTCAATGTTTTCTGAATGCGAATCTTATCTCCTGCTTTGAATGCAGTATTACTAAAGGTAGTTGTGTGAATCTTGCATATTTTCTGGTAATTTTTGTTATTGACCACAATGTAAGGAAATCTATTTGATAGCATTTTGTTCATTTTGTAAGCTGCCTTTATTCAAATATCCTCTTTTGTGCCACATACATCTTGAAGGTATAAAGTGGCCAAGTTTACTAATCTCTTATCATTTGACTTCTGAATATCACGAATATGCTTAATAACCTCTGTTGTGGTGATTTCAGCCTTGGTTTGGTTATTGTTAAGATAATACAAAGTAGTGATTGTGTCTGCTAAGATATCATCATGGCTTGATTTCAGTAATGCAATGATCGGCTTCAGTCCAGACTGTGTAATTATGTACTCAGCATTCAATGGATCTGGAAATGACAAGTGTCATATTAATAATTAATAATAAACAAATAAAACAATGTTTGTGTTAAATGGACAAACAAACATGTTTACTGCAGGTAATCAATAGGTTTTGTGCTTTAATAATCCTAAACATCTGAGCAACAAATACCTATGTAGAATTAATTCACTAAATAATAACATGGTCATGGTATTATTTGTTATGGAGATATTAGTTTACACAACAATGTGTTCTGCAATCTGTATATGAATGAAATTAAAATATTTGTAAATATAACTTGGTGTCAAGGCCATAACTCTTCAGGATTTTATAAATAACTAGCTTCGTTCAGCAATTAAACCTGCTCCCCGAGGGACCACTTTTCATATCTGGATAAAAATCTGCCTACATGTTATTCCAATAATATTGCTACTATATTATTATAGTATAACTATATTAGTGTCAAGTTGACTCATAACTAGGGTTGCCATCTCTAAAATTTGAAAACAGGACAAGACGCGTGAAAACCCCGGATTTTAGAGTCCAAAAGCCGGACATGTCAACAAGATCTTTTACGAACGGGCCGTGCAGTGGCGTAGCTAGGTTACCGGGGCCCCGGGGCAAATAGCAAAATGGGGCCCCTCCAGTGGCGGCGATGCCTAGGTTGGGACCGGGATAACTTGTTATTTTCTATTAAGCACCGTCAAAAACGACAAATTGATACTTAAAATTTACTTTTCTGTATTTTTGAAAGACCGAGATGACCGATGTGCGTTTGGGTTCTTGATGATCATAAGTAAGATCTAATGAGCTTGAACTTTTTGGAGAAATGCCTAATTAAGTCTTCACCATCAATTCATAAATGTAAAGGAAAGGTTAAGTAAGATGCGCGAGCGGAGCGAGCGCGAAATTTTTATGTTGTAAGTAGAGTTGTTTTGGTTTTTTTGACAAATCCTATAAAAAATATATATCGCCTCTGAAGGCGCGAGTGAAAAAATGTTTGGGGAAAAAAGCACTAGCAGTAACAGAATTCGCGATTTTTTAGTTTTTTGGATGAGTGATGGACAAGCGAGTGCAATTTTATTATATGCTTGAATAAAAAAACAGCAGGAAATAGTGACAAGATGCGTGAGCGAAGCGAACGCCACCTTTTTTGTTATTTTGAGAAATCTTTTATAGTCACGATAGTTTTTGGAACACGATAGTATTTCTCAATCCTTCTGACTGTCTGAACATCGTTAAAAATTTTAATTCAAAACACCATTAGATGTGAACAAGTTGAATACTAATTATTTAGACGATTTTTCAACCAGATACTTACAGTTTTGGGACCGTGCTTGCTAGGTTGATAAGTAAGACATGGTAATTTCTAGGGTTCCGTACCCAAACCGTAAAACGAGACCCTATTACAAAGACTTCCCTATTCGCCTGTCACAGACAGTTAAACAGTTGAATTGTTTACAGATGATGTATTTTTGTTGGCGCTATAACAACAATTATTGAAAACTAGAATAAAATAAGTATTTTAGGCTATGTTCCCATAAAACAAACGTGATTTTAACTGTTTTATAGCTAATAGTATGCAACCTTCCATGTGCAAGTCCGAGTTGGCCAGATGTTGATATTTAGAATATGCGCGAGCGAAGCGAGCGCGAAATTTTCGCAAAGTCGGGTCGCAACCTGTCTTTATTATTGTAAAAATGAGCATAGTGCGTGTCTCGCGGACGGGCGACCCAATTTCTTTTATTTTTTAAAACCCGGTCTACAAATGAAACCTTCCCCGGACGCTCCCCGGACGCCCTCTAAACGAGGACAAATCCGGGAAAACCCGGACGGATGGCAACCCTACTCATAACCCATCTAGAAGTTTTTTCATGACAGAATAACAAACATACATACATCCTCAAAAACCTTTACATTTATACTATTAGCAGGAAGTAGGATGATAAATCTCTTCTTACCACAGCTTAAATTGCAGATTCCAGCAGAGGCAAAATGTAGCAGTTGATGGCTGCTTTCATTTTTTATAACATGAAGAAAAATGTCTAGGACACCAACATCTCTGATGTACTGGTAGTTGATAGGATCGTATGCAAAATTTGCCAAATTTGCTAAAACTTGGCATTTAGCATCTGTAATAAACATGTAGAATGTTACGTGAGTCAGGGTCAAATAAATTTAATTTAAATTGGCATAACATGCAATGTTACACGGTCTACATTCTAAACAAAAGATTGTTTATTTATTGAGAACACTAAGTCAGTACTAAATAGAAGTTAATGAAGATATTTACCATACGAAGAAGAATGCAAATATTCATCGACTAGAAGCGACAAAAAACTCTCTCGATCTGTCCCATTTTCAGGAGTACGTTTCTGAAGTTGAGTTTTACTACTAAACATTGAAAAGTTTAAGCTTTAGTACGACGTTTCCAATGCTGAAATGGGAAAAATATATCTTCATAGGGAGTCAAAATCCAATTATTCACTCGCGCGCCATTCTGAAATAGTAAATTAAATCCACCATCTTGAATTCTTTCGATTCTTTTTCTTTTGACATTCATTTCACGGGTAAGCTACAGATAATACAGATAATATTATCTATACATTTTCAATAAATTCAGGTATCTATTTGCGTTTTATCTTCTTTATATTTGATCAATAAAAAATGATATAAATATATATTTAATTAATAAGGATATAATTTCATTCAAAATCCTCGTAAAACTTTTAATTTTAACATCTATGTCTATATAAAAAAATATATAAAATAATATTTGTACTCTATGGTCGATATAAATGTCGTCCGGCAGAATTTATTTGTAAAACTTAAAATTTCTTGAAAATGAAGAGTTTTTAAATGTGGTATTGAAAATATATTATAAATACAATGAGTACACCTTACATTGCTGGTAAATATTTAATCCTCATATTAAGAAAGTCAAATACTACATTAAAAAGCATGTTTCAGAGGTTATAATTATTTGATCCGTATCATTACAGGTTTGACCAGCAAAAACATATTTTTAATAGACTTCAAAGAGCCATATGATGAGAAAAATCTCAGAGATGAAACGACTACGAATATTCGTAGCATTATATTTAGTCCTAAAGGTACCTATTTGGCGTACAGGACTGATAAGAAGTAAGTGTGAATACATACTTAGCAAGTAACATTCTAAAGTCAGTAAACTTTTATCATTACTTTCTTGTGCCTTATCTAATTAATCAGTTATTGATTAATTATTTATTTAAAACAGATTGTTGTATATTCAGCAATAAAAGTAAATTAAAAATTACAATGTACAGGCTACAGCAGGTTAACCTACCCGAATCTCAAATTGTACCAATCGGACATTAACTTTCCGCAGTATTGAGATGAGGTTGAAAATCTATTGAAGAAATTTGATGGATTGTGGTAACTTGATGTGCTGTTGTCTGTACCTAAACAATAAAATCTTCTAAGAGGCTATCACAATAATAATTACAGAAGGAATTATATTATCTGGATATATCTGTAATATTGGTTGTAAGTGGACTTTTTTGTTGACAATACATTTAGGTACTTAATTAATGTTTAGAATTCAGATACTTACAGCAAACTAAAATTACTTTCAGAGTGGAGATACTGCGATGTTCCGACTGGTCAGTAACAGCAACCATAAATGGAAATATCAAGGAAATGTTTTTTTCCCCACTGGACAACTATTTTACTGTCTGGGAAATGTTTTTGATGACTAAAGAAAACCCTCAGGTATATACAGTAATGAAATCATGAACTAGAGATGTTCCTTAGGGCTCGTTCAGACACGGCGGGAATCGTGCGATTTCAGAATCATATGGTAGCCGCGCGGGTCTTATTCCTATGAGTTATTAAGTAATCGTTCAGTCATAACCGGGCGGTTACCGCAACCCAACCGCCAGAAAAACGTGCCGTCCCCACATGTCTGAACTAGGGCTTAATGTTAAAGATGGCTAAAAACTAGAAACTTTCTGTTTCAGGGTAAGCCTAACCTCCATGTATATAAATCTGTTGATGGCCAGCTAGTGGGCAGTTTTATACAAAAGAATCAAACGGGATGGTGAGTTTTGATAAGATAGTTCCAGTATATCTAAGACTAGCTTCCGCCAGTACTTTTGCCCCCTTCCTGTGGGAACTACTCCACACACCTGGATAAAAAATGCCCTATGTAATATGAGGAGCTGGCGAACAAAAGCGGACTTGTCCGATTAATGATTTTTTACAGGAGGGGCAAAGTTTTGAAACAAGCAAAAGAAAACTTGGCAGATATCTGTTTTTTAGTGCATGCGAGCGTCATTAAAACACAAAAACGTATCCGTTGCATGTTTATCAAAAATCTGAATAGATTTTTTTCTTTTAATTTTTTTGTTTTGGACAAGTCTGGTTTTGTTCAAAAGTTTGGACAACTCTGCTTTTGATTGATAAATTGATGGACATGTCCGTATTTGAAATGAAACTCAAATTTTTCATATTAAAAATGTAATCACAAAATGGATAAAATTAGACAAAATCTTGCAGATCGGGCTCACAACAATCACATTCTTCGATATTAGAGTCAACATCATCCTCATCGACGTTATTTTCTGCACATGTTTGATTAGATGAAGTAGCTGTTTCATAGGAAATAATGGTTTTAAACCATTCAAGTTCAGGATTTTGTGACCATTGATCTCCGAATTTCACACGTCTTTCTTTTTCTGCTGCTTAATCTCATTCACCATCGGAAGTCTTCGAAGAAGGAACGGATGATTCTGTGATGATTTTAACAAAGACACCACGTTAAGGTCATCTTCAGGGACATTATAAAAATTTTACACTTTAACGCCACAGTGTATATGAGTCTTCTTCTTTTTATCGAGTGAGCTGCAGGTTAATCACCTGACAAGCCCTAGTGTCAGAGTTTTCTAAAATCCGCCTGACGGCCTCTGACGTGGAATTATAACTACGACTGGTACTGAGTAGCAATTGAGGACGCCGGCTTTACGTGCCCTCCCAGACACGGGGGTGTAACACCGCCAACTTCCAAATTCCAGGCTGCTTTGTGAAATTTTCTAAAACCCACAAAGCGATTTCGGCCTGACCCGGGAATCGAACCCGAGACCCGTGCCACGGCAGTGGCGCTATGCAACCACTAGACCAACGAGGCAGTCGGTGTACATGATGAAACTGTTCTCGTTTCGACTTCCACTTTAATGTTACCACGTAAAAATATTGGTTAATTTAAATGGACAAGTTACAGTTTGTTTAAAAATCCATGACTATTAAAACACTTGTATTATTTTTGTCTGGGTTTGATTGAAAACCGAAACAAACCTAAATTTTATCTAACTTTAAACAGGACAAGTCCGTTTTTGGATACAAAAGCAAATTTAGAATGTGTTTTCCTAAGAGATAAAGCTGTAATTGATTGAAATTATTTCGGCATTGCAAAGATATTTACTTACTAAGCTATAAAGTACGATAAAAAAAATACTGATTGTATGGACAAGTCCGCATTTGTTCGCCAGCTCCTCATATATAACCTTTCTGGATAAATGGGCTATCCAACAATTTGTGATTTGTGCTTTTAGACAAACAAACTATTCAGCTTTATATTATTAGTATATATTAGTATAGCTATTGATGCTGTTTAATATATCACTCAAAATTGTGGGATAGGGAACTGGTAACCTGTTGATAAAGCTAGTTTTGGAAATAACTATTACATGTTTTAAGCATGGGTAGATTATGCCCACTTCTATCTGTAACAAAGTGGTCACTCATGGGTACAATACTCTTGCTATTCTACCCATCAACAAAAAAAATATATGCATAAAAATGTTTGTACTTCTCAGGGAACCAAAATGGACATCAGACGAGAAGCTGTTTGCCTTACATGTGAACAACAGGGTGCTGATCTATGAGAATGATGCGTTCGACAGATATGTGCAAGAAATACATGCAGATAAAATGAAGTCTTTCAGTGTCTCGCCCAGCCCTGCTCCTGCGTACTATTTTGCTGTATTTACTTTAGGTATGCTTTTTGCAAAAAATACAGTTTTGTTCTGAATCAAGCTATGGATAACCACAGTATACAAGACAAATACAACTGCACCCAAGGAATAAAATGAGACCCTATCAACTTATTATTACATGGGATTAAGACTTTGCTATCTGCCTGTCTGCCTGTCCACCAGTCGCCAGACTGTATCTTCTATTACGATAGCTAGAAAACTTCTCAAAAATGATGTATCTCTGTTGCCGTTTTAGCAACAAATACCAAAAGCTATAATAATATATGAATTTAAGGGAGTTCCCATACAACAAACATGTTTTTTGTGCGGAACCCTTCGTGCGCGAGTCTGACTAGCACTTCTTTTGGCACTTGATATTGCTATTGATTTGTTTTGTCTATATTTGACTAAAAGAAGTAGTTTCTATGTCGAGTGGAACCATTTTTCAATTTCTTAAGCAATTTTAACATTTTGGTACTTATTTTGGTTGGTCCCATATTTTCTGATCATAAATTACTACCAGAGATTTATAAGACATCTTGATGCACCCTGATTCTCAGGTAAAGCAGGACAGCCGTCATTCTGGCGCGTGTACAAGTACCCTGACTTCAAGCTCGAGTCTCAGGCGGTGGTGAGCCGCTCGTCGTTCCAGGCGGACAAGGCTACCTTCTACTGGAACCGACGCGGCACCAATGTGTTCGCGATGACGCAGACAGATGTTAGTACTGCGTTTTATAATATGGAAAATGTTTTTAGATTATTAGTTGTCTATTGTTGCATTTTCACTGTCAAACTATTAAGGGCATTGTTTTCATTGAAATAGGTTCTATAATCGTTTGACAGAACCTTTGTTTATTGCTGTCTTGATGCTCTTCATGTCAGAGTTGTTTTAAATTACTGTGAGATTAATAGAGAATATTATTTTGACAATGAAAATAATCGCTCATTTCACTACATAATAATTCTGTCCTTATCAAATCTTTCATGGATTTGAAAGTCGACTTCTAAACATCAGATGACAATACTGATAAAACTCATTATTTACTTCTTTTCACTGGTATGAAACCACATCGTGAGATCCTTCGAATTTCTCAAAAAATCTCTTTATATAACAAGATTAGAATACTAATCGTCCTCCTGATTTTAGGTAGACAAAACTGGTGGCTCATACTATGGAAAGCAATCACTCTCTTATGGTGATGTGAAAGGCAACTCAGAGAATGTGACATTCAGTAAGTATTAATTTACTGACCTTACCCTTTTGGTAAAAGAAACAAAATGTACTCTCAAATTATGTTAAACGCTGTAACAAGTAGTAATTTGAACATTTATTGTATCTGTCACCGGAAAATAACAAGATCCGTATATTTATAAATTTCCTAGGAAATTTATAAACTTCCGTAGGATTCTAAACGGGAGATAAATTGTATTATTTTATGTCCTTATTTTCGTAAATTTATCAATTTCCGACGTCACACGGTAAATTTATAAACTAACGGATATCTATTCGTAAGATTCTAAATGGTTCGACCAATCACAGAAGCTCTTTTAAATATACGCATCTTTGAAATACGTAAAATAACATACTGCTCTCTGATTGGTCAATGTTCATAGCGGCACTGCTTGTATCCATAGACTTCAATGGCGGCCGCGAGGAAGGAGAAGTGACATGTGACAGTCAACCAATCAGATCATGCGTAGTACTTACATAATTATTATTTCAAACATACATATCCATTCGTTGTTATGTATGTTTTTAATATTATTTATTTTTACTGGGCCAAATATTATTTTATCTATTGGGATGCCCAGTCTCCAATTTAATATATTATATGATATAGGTAAGGAAGGTCCCATCCACGCTATCTCGTGGAACCCGGGCAACTCCAACGAGTGGGTGGCGGTCTACGGCCACGCGCCGGCGAAGGCTACGCTGTTCAACGCTAAGTGCGAACCCCTGTTTGAGTTCGGAACTGGCGCCTGGAACTCCATATACTTCCCGCCTGAAGGAAACCATATCCTTTTCATATCAATTGTAGGTGCTTACTTTCAAAAAACAAATTAGGTTTGTCTGGAGTTTGGAAGCTGGCAACAGTCTGCATATAAAAATTGAGCACAAGTCCCTCTTCGTAGCTCATCACGAAATGACAACGCTTAAATTGGAATGCCTAGTTCATACAATGGGTCAGTTATGACAAAAATAATCCAGTGTGCAAATTCCTGTTATGCAAAAACAACGACGCTGGATTAATGTCACATCAACAGTCAATTGAAATAAATAAATTGACTACAGTTTTTGCTATTACTCAGTCTTTGATTTTTTTGTTGATATGTGCTATTTATTCAGAAACGATTTTACAAACTAGTTCAACAACAAAATATTTTCAATTTTAGGAAACTAGAATTTTTGATGTTCCAATGTCTTAAGTTTTATTATTTTTGGGCGAAATATTATCCATGACTCCGCCGTACGTATGTTGCTTGGTGGTTTCGGCAATATAGCGTCAGGACACATCGAGGTATGGGAACTTCGCGGATACAAGAAAGTGGGGTCATGTGCGGCACCGGACACGACCAGTCTCATGTGGGACCCCCGCGCTGAGACCTTCGTTACTGCCACTACGTATCCCAGGCTCACTGTTGGCAATGGGTATGTATGTTTTCTACAAGTGATGTGCAAAAAAAAGTCCTTAAATTCTTACTTGCCATATCGACACATATTCGTACATACCAAATATCATTTATTTGTAGGAAATTCTATGACCTCTTTTTTGTCACTTATTTAGTCATGTTTTTTGTCTCTTGTTTGGCGCCACAATTTTATACTTACACACGGAACTTATTCGTTGCATTACGATAGAAACACGTTATCCATACCAGACAACAATTTGGAATCATAATAGCAGTTTTAGCCAGTTTCTGTAGACTTCCTACTTAATATGCATTTATTGATCATTAATGTTTGCACGACTGATAAATAAATATTTAAATTCGTGCAAAATTTGCATTTGAATGTAAAATCGGGCGGTTATCGTTATTATTGTGCAAATCAAATGTGTTTTAGACGAAATTATTAAATAATATTGGGATTGATTCAGTTCACTTCTAAGTTATTGATATTATTTTCGACGGTTTATATGGCGTTATAGATTGATATGAAATATGGAGATACTCGTGTCAAATAAATATACCGCTTTTTATTTCAAAATGCACGAAAATAACTGGTATTGAATCCTTCACCAGAGCAGATATTTGACGAGAGTTCGCTTAAATTGTAGCTACAAGATCTGGCACTACACATGCGCACTGATGCACAAGCGCGTGTGTGCTGAGAAGGAGAACCTTCTAGCTATTAGCTGGCAGCCCGGCAACTTCCCCAAGAGCGAGTTGTCGCGAACTGTGCCCAAAGCCATCGAGGACTCCACGCCGAAGCCGGCGGCGGCGTACAGGCCTCCCGGGGCCAAGAACAGGCCTTCGACCTTCACGCTGCATGAACAAGAGAAACCGCATAAACCTGGAGAAACTCCTAGTGGTAAGATATGCTGACTATAAGTATTTCGTTTTGGTGTTTAAGTCGAATATGAATTTAGGTATTTTTGACGTTGACTTTGAAAGTGGTTTTTACAAAACCCAGAATTCTTAAGATCCTTTTGTTCTTTGTTCTTGTCTCACTCCTTCTTGGAAAAATTTACCACTACTGACTGCATTTATTTCTACTTTATTTAACGTCAATGAGTAGTAGTTTCTTAGATAAAAACCTCACAACATATCAAACTTTAGGTAGACGTCTTGCACCAAAATGGCGTAGCGTTACTAATTTACATTTGTCATCAAAAGCTTACCGTATCTTTTAGCACGCGAAGTACATTCTGTATTTCTTTCTTAGCGGCGCCTTCAAAGCAGGCTATCAAGCAGAAGGAGAAGCGCGAAGCCCGCAAGGCGCGGAAGGCTGAGGAGAAAGCGCGTGGCGACGCATCCCCCCCGCCACCCGCCGCCACCACACCCCGCGCACCCTTCGTGTCCACTGGGGACCCGGAGAAGGACAAGAAGATCAAAAACCTCAATAAGGTACTATACTCTACTAATTCATAAAGATTTAAATGTTGGCCTAGGAAGACACTAAAGCCCGTACGTACGCTTGAGAAATTGTTTGAGGGTTTAAGTTTTCTTGGATCTCACAGAACATTCTGGCGTGTTCTTCTGCTTCAAAAAAAAAACTCACTTCTTCTCTAGGTTAATCTCTGCTCATGTCAGTTGTGAGTTTTCCAAACGAATCAATACAGATGCTGCGAGAGGTAGAATTATGTGTGAAATTTATAGATTTGACATGTCTATAACTCTATAAAAATTTAATACTCAACACAAAAATCCGGTCCGATGGCGGCACCTATTTATAACCTCTTTTATGACTATTTAAAATAACATAAATCATAATGGGTAAATCAAGCACAGAGATACAAAAGATAAGCGCCATCTTATCTTTTCTTCCGGTGCTTCATAAAAGATAAATTCTACTAAAATAGGTGACGCTCAATAACGCCATTGAGTGCTAGACTCGTCTGTTATTATTATTTATTTAGTTGATATTCTGATTCTATCTAAATAATTTGTTGTTTAAATTAGCATTATTTATTAAGATCGAGATTATTATTTTGTTTAGAAATATATATTAAATTAAAATATGGTAGTAAACCACCAACGTAAATTAATAATAGTCTTCATCTATAAGTAAGTATACAGTGCACGTAAGAAAAACTAAACACGACTTTAAAATGGAACTAGTGACAATCTTCTATATCTATTTATACTTATAATAAATCTGTGGAGAGGTCAATTCTGTACATGACATATATTTCCCAAATAACTATCAGGGTTATTAGGTAGGATTTGGTATCGATACTGATGCCAAAAATGCAAGAAGAATATTTATCTGTCTGTTTGTATAATCGTTATAGAAAGAAAAACTACTCGACGGATTTTAACTGAAACTTGGTACAATTATTAATCATACTCCTGAGCTGGTTATAGTATACTTTTCATCACGCTACAATCAATAGGAGCAGAGCAGTGAAGGGAAAGATCTTTGATTATGACGACCTGTTGTCCGCGAACGAAGTCGCTGGCAGAAGCTAGTATAAAATATTGCTCGTTAATGCACAAGAGTCAGCAACTAGTAAACTTGCTTCACGGTCATTCTTTAATTTCAATAAAAAAAAAGTTGTTTAAAAAAATCAAATTAGCATCTTGAATATGATAATAAAATGGCTAGACAGAAATTGAAGACCAATTTGTAAATTAATTATTTTGTTCAATTTTCATATTGTTAGTAGAAATATCCAGATCCAAAAAATTAAAACATCAGTGCTACAAAAAAAATGTCGAGAAAGAGAAAGTATAATGTTTTTTTTATATTGCTGTTCTAAAATGCCGCTGAGTTGTGAAAGCAAACAAACGGAACCCTTTAAAATCACTATGTTGTCCGTCTATCACGACGCTTTGTTTCGAAAACGCGAGAAGGTATTGAGTTGATATTGAAACCGTATATTTATATTCAGGTCTAGAATCCCATGAAAAGTTCTAAGCTTACGTAAGAAAAATATACAGACGTGTATTCTGCAAAATGCGCATATTTGGACACTCTAACTATAGGGAATCAAAGCTCATAGTGAACTACCTATTGGCCTAAAACTGTGGAATATAGCAAGTTACATTACCAAAGACGAATTCGGGTTTAAAACTATAATAAGATTTTCTATTAAAATAGCGAATGTCTTTCCAATGACTATCACAATAATTGTGTTAAGTTTACACTAATTACAAGTAACGAGTACACGTTTGAATACCGAATTGAATAAAATGCCACAACCTTGACGAGATAGGCATACATAACGAACCTCTTTTTATTTCCAGAAACTGAGCGATATTGACAAGCTGAAGCAACAGAAGGCTGCGGGCAAGCAGTTGGAGCTCAACCAACTCGCCAAGATCGACCAGGAGGCCGCGCTCTTGCAAGAACTAGCTCAACTTAGGTTATGATCGTCCACGTCACGCAACTGAAGTCAGCTTAGAAATAAGGACAGCTTTATACGACAAGCACTCACTGGAACAGGCCAAATATTTGACGTTATTAATATTACTATTATTTTTCTCCTAATCCTCATTATTTATTACTCCACAGCCTGTTCCATGAGAATGCTTCATATTCTTTTTCATTCAATGAAAATCTTAAAACTTATGAAAGCGTGAAATATTGATAATAAAAAAAAAATGTGTTTTGTTTAAATATTTTTGTATCGAAGTTTGTCGCTAACGTTGAATCGTTCGCATAATATAAGATTTGAGATTGTATCTATTTACTTACGTATGAAACCGGCCTGCAACGAGTTGATGAAGAGATCGCCAATTATTACTTGTTCGATTGTTCGCGAGTGCAGTCATACTTACAAATTCTATATTTTTTCACATAAATCTGTTATTACTAAGAGAAGGATTAAATACGTTGTTTATTTGTTGATATAATTATAATAATATCATAAGTGTACTAAATCGCTGACTCTCTTTGTATAATTATTACATGAAGTGATTGTTGATTTGTTATACGTATAATGAGCATTCGTTTTGAATAAAAACATCAATACAAATCTGGTTACTATATTTGTAAGTGGTAGTTTTATTTATCTTATCTCGATCTCAGTTTAAGCTAATGTGCTTTATCAGCTTATCTTGCACGTTGATCGGAATATTGAATTATTTCTCAATGAATGAGTTTCAAGAATCATCGAAATGGATCACTACGGTATGTTTGTTATTTTATTTATTTATATTTAAATATAACCATACAGATTGCACACCACCCCCACTCAGTCTCTTTTCTTTTTTGCGTCTAGTTTCCAATTACAATTGAAATATATGTAGATGCATAAGATATCCACGTGGCTAGTGATTAACATGTTCATGTAAACTTTAAGTAATTGTTTCTGAAAAGCCCTTCCACGCGTTAACAATCAACGAACGTGGATTTTACAACCCCTAAAGCAGTTTCTTTATTGAAAGAGGGGACCATGGAAATTGTAAAATGCGTTGGCATTTTCCTATATATTTTGAATATTTCACCACGTTTTGACCATAAAAAAGGGGACATTGGGTAAAAGTGGGATCGCTCCTGATAATTACATGATGTGGTGAAA
The DNA here is from genome assembly GCA_002382865.2 of Heliothis virescens. NCBI lineage: Eukaryota > Metazoa > Arthropoda > Insecta > Lepidoptera > Noctuidae > Heliothis > Heliothis virescens. Next base: position 9,997,792 of record NWSH02000519.1, on the reverse strand, counting down.
TCTAGTCATCATCTGCCTAGCCTTTTCCCAACTAAGTTGGGGTCGGCTTCCAGTCTAACCGGATGCAGCTGAGAACCAGTGTTTTACATGGAGCGACTGCCTGCCTGCACCTCACAACGCATTACCGAGAACTCGGCACCCCTTGTAAGACCTATTGTCAGACTTTCTGGCTCTGACTACCCGTAAAGACGCCAAGATTTCAAATGACAGCCGGACCCACAAGTTATCGTGCGTCCGAAAACACGGAAGAATCGTTTATGACAAGTGGTCACCATCACGGACCGACCGCGCCAAGCGTTGCTTAACCTTATGATCGATCGATCCGCGCGGCTTTGACTTAGCCACGAGCTCTTCTATGTGGTGAAATCTAGTATTTCGAATTTAATAATACGCAGAGCTAGCCTTGAGATACCTAGTAATATTAAGTAATAATTCTGTCATAGATTAATTCCACTCTCAAGTAGTCCTTCTGCCACAAGGCCTGACATGTTGGTCTCTAAATTATGTAAATTGTGACGTAATTAATTATCCTGACTGGCACCGACTATAATTGCAAACAAGATATGCTTAGCGCCACGACTACATTTTAGAATAGCATTCATGAAGGACATTAAATTTATTAACTTTTTTCAATCACGACGTGCAAAATCTCGTCCTGTTTGACGGTCAATTACAATTAGAGCATTCCAATTTATTACATACAAACAGGTTATGCATTACCTAGGTTTTTTTTTGATGCGCCAGCACGTGAACATGTGAGATGTGCAGCGTAGGAGCATTTTAATAACCTTTTAATATGTACAATCAATGCAATAAGCGCATCCGCACATACAAACCTTTGCATTTTTGTCTTGAGAACGTAAACTTTCCCTACCCTTATAATAGTTCAGTTCTGTTCTATCCAAAGAATATAAACTCGCCGTGTATCGGCCTGAAATAATTGAAAGCAATAAAATATAATCACGTGCATAAAAGTTAAAGTCACTCAGCTTTTTAAATCGAATACTTTCGTTTCAGGTGCAAAAACGTGTTTACCTTAAATGTGTTTATTTGTAAAGCAATTGACGTGAACGCTAGTTATTCAGTAATCTAATGGAACAAATTAGAACACTACTAAAACTACTTTTTGCTATCAAATTCATACGATAACTATTCTGGCATGGATGGCATGGATTATCTCAAGCAAACACTTCGTACGAAAACCTACGTATCAGGTACCTACATATAAGTAAATGAACACACCGCCATACTTCCCACTCGATCAACAGATCGAGTCAACTTGCCCTCACTCGCTGGAAAGCGTTCTCTATCCAGGAAACTTTTGTTTGAACACGATAAGATATCGATAATACATAAATTGATATGTGCGAGGTTGGATTTTAATTGTGAACAGTAGTAGTCGGTGCGCTCGGTGTTGACTCGCCGATAACTTGGCTTGTTTACGATCGGTTATAACTGCGGCGGCGCTAGCGGCGGAGGCGCGGTGTGATCTAGCATATTCTGTATTCGGCTGCAGCAGCGCGCGGAGGAGCAGTGTGGCCCTTCAATATGGACAGAGAGTGCGACGAGACTGACGAGAATACGCCACTGTGTGAAATTAACCGTGAACGGACTACTAGTGACTCGAATTTGAACGGTGCCGTCCGCGGAACAGGTTCTCACGAGACAATAGTGTTTGATAGCAAGATGATGAAGACCTCCACGCACACGGAGGACCTCGCGGCAACGTGGGGCGGGCGCCGCTCCCTGCAGGACTCGGGGAGGCTGCGGCGCGTGCACTCTTGGTCCGGAGGCCCACCCGACGACATCAGCTCAGAAATCATTATATTGAGAGAACGGTAAGATATTTTATTTTCAAACAAATGTGTAATGCGCTGCATACCCACCGATTGTAATTTGATAATGGAAAGGTGCATCCAAGTGGGTGATTATTATAAGCACACGTGCTGCAGTTTGTAACTATTCTACTATCAGTCTATTGTTAACACCGAGATAACAGTCGCTGTCATTTATCTTATATTATAATCAATGTTTAGCTACTATATAGGTATCAAGTATCGCATGTAATCCAACACCCGCTAGGATCTTGGATGCAATTAACCATAGATATTTTAAAGAAGGAGATATGCCCTGTAGACGAAAATGTATCGGATACCTGTGTCTCCAGTTTCCCCTACCACACGGCAACTACTACACGCGCGGTTTAGTAAAAGCAATAGATACATTGCTTGTCTGGTCACTGAGTGACAAACTTGCGTAGTTGTGAAGGAGCAATGTATTTATAGCAAAACAGTTCAGACTAGTTCGCGGAGACGGAATTTACGAATTATTTGCGGTACGATCGCATGTTCGAGGAGACAGCGACACGCCCACTTACCACTTCTCCTGTTATTAATATTTCTGTGCAATTTACAATACAACACCTGATATGTAGAAATCTTATAAAAATATAGTTTACTAGCTTCTGCCAGCGGCTTCGCCCGCTTCCCGAGGGAACTATTTCCCGTACCCAGATAAAAAGTAGCCTATGTGGTTCCTTAGGGTCTTTTCTATCTCTGTACCAAATTCCATCAAAATCGGCTCACTGGTTTAGGCGTGAAAGCGTAACAGTCAGACAGACAGACACAGTTACTTTCGCATTTATAATATTATTAGTAGGGATTCAATCTTTGATTCCAATTCCAACCATACCTCCAATCCAATGTTGATAACAAATCGAAATGGGTTTGACTGTAGTCTAACAAAAGGTTCTGTCATTCAAAATCAAAAAGCATTTATTCAAAGTAGGCTGAAGACAGCACTTTTCGAACGTCAAAATGACATCAGACAGCCCCAAAAACGCCCGCCCTTCACCACTTCCTATGTGTTTTTGCTGGGAAGAAGAAGTGGCGCAACAAGCTCCCCAGCAACACATGTCTGTCTATTAGATTTTAAGAATCTTATAACAATATTTAATAGTTATATAATATGATAAATTAGAGCCCTAAACACCATGATACCTTTCACCTATGTAGGTTGGTGCGAACTCAGACGCGCCTGCAACCGGGCGCTGTGCGTCACCTGTCCAGCCGTCAGCGACTGACGCTGGCCTCCCTGGCGCTAGTGGACTTCATGAGTTTCTGCTCCATGAGCGTGATGGCGCCCTTCTTCCCCCGGGAGGCGGCGGCCAAGGGTCTGTCGGAGACCATGTGTGGCATCGTGTTCAGTTTCTACGCCGTCGTTATGTTCCTCACATCGCCTTTATTTGGAAAATTTGTAAGTATCGCCTTTGAAGTGTAGGAGAAAAGACTCTTCTTTGCAAGACTCATTCGGCCTGTTTATCTACGAAGCCTAGAAATCAAAGAATTGTAAAATCTTTGATTAGACAACCATAATATTTTAGAATTGTCCTCGAATTGTCAATTCATTAGTCAGTCCCTCAAAGACCATAGTTGCATCGTAGGAAGCATTGCCTCCTATCATCTCTCTTCTCGCTCACTAATGGTCTCACGAAATTATGAACTCGAGAGTCGAGACAGTTAGTAGGTAGGTTCATTTCATATTATGTAGATATCAGTCAGATGATAAACAATAGCAACGTGAATTAATCAAAAGGTCACATAATCTTGAAATAGAAGTTTCTATTCAAAGAACCTGCGTAAGACGTGTATTATGGATGTTTACGTTTTCCTTGCAGCTTGCTTTTACGTCATTTTATTAATTTAAAAGATTTTGGCGCCCCCAGGGAGTTCATTCCGGGCTTTTTGGCAAGAGGTCTGACATTTTGTTGTTGAATATAAATATTAATTATTCAGTCCTGCAAATTAAGTAGATCTGTAACACCTACCTGATCTTACAAAATAAATATAATATAATTTCTTATTAAGATCAAAATATAATCATCCCTTCTCTACTGCAAGAGTAAGGTGTACTTACACTATGTTTTGAGAAAACAGCCCCGTGCTATCACGATCACTTGTATTTACAACGTCTCGCGGTCTCGGTCTAAGCAGTCTAAGGTCCCTTTAAAAGGAAATGTATGACAGGGCAGGGGTTACACGATCAGTCTGGCGTCAGTCAATTCCATCAGTCCGATCATGAATGATGGGAGAATGATCGTGTAACCGGGTGACTGACGGACTAATGGTCCAAAATGTACCGTGTTTTTTGCCCGTCAGTCTTTCGTCAGTCTGTGACTGATGCCAGAATGACGCCAGACTGATCGTGTAACCCCTGTATAAAGGCTTGTCTCCCGCTACAAATAGATATCTACCTAATAAAGAAATTACAAGCTTACTCAACTGCTAAAAAGTTTACAGAATAATAATTAACACTATTTGGTAAACGTAACTACAGTAAGTTGTAGATAGGTATGTATTTGTGTAATGCGTGTTTATTTTGCAGTTACCGATGGTTGGCGCGAAGTTCCTTTTCACGGCCGGCATGTTTGTCGCCGGAGCTTGCAATGTTTTATTTGGGTGAGGTTTTGTCCTTTTCCATAGACCTCTATTAGGTATTTGTTAGGACAACGAGTTTGATGACCTAATTAATGGACTGCTCATGGAATTATTCGTTGCTTAGACAAACAAGCTTATTGTAGATTTTAGATAAACATGTGAACATCTGAGCGCATATAATTTACTTGATTTCTTATTTAGAAATGATAGAAGATCTATAAATAGACGTCATATGTATACTTGCGAGGCTGATTACTTATACAGGGTGTATAGTTATAGTCCTACTCATAGAATGTGCCTGCAAAATAAGGTACCCAAATACGAGAAAATCCAGATAAAACGTAACAGTTATGTCACATATTCATTGTAAAAGATTTTACGATGTAGTTTTCTCGTAAAACTACAGAAATCATTTACTAACATTCACATGAAAACCGATAGCAGCAGGTTATTGTATTACGTATCAAGTGTATTCCTAAATTGCGTTACTATCATTACGTATGATGATATGATTATCAGCAAATACTGAAATTGTTCAAGCTTTTTTTCATAATAACAGAAGTTTAGTAGTTTTGATGCGATGCACGTTTTATTCCTTCACGCGTCCGTCTTATTCGATTTATTAACTTTTCCGACAAGGCATGGGACGTTAAAACATGTGCCTTTGCGTAGATGAAGAATGTTTTTTTTTTCATTAGGACCTTATTTGAGGAAATATCAACACTCACTGGCCACTTTCTTCAAAGTTATCATAAAAAGCCATTAGATTTTTTTTTATTATTTTCTTTTCATCAATTTATGGCTGCTTCTCATTTTTTTCGCATAATTCAGCCAGTATTTTTAAATGAAAGTAATAAAGAAACTTTTTTGCTTATGTAAAAAATATTTATGTTTTTTGAGGTTTTATTACCTTCTATTATTTTTATTAATTATTGCTTTTTTATTAATTCTAGTACACTAGCGTTAATAGACGACACGGTAACTTTTACTACGCTATGCTTCGTGGTACGAGGGATGGAGGCTCTCGGGGCGAGCGCATACTCCACGGCGAGCTATGTGTTCGTGGTGAACACGTTTCCAGACAGTATAGGCTCGGTCCTTGGTATCCTGGAGACGTTCATCGGCCTCGGCATGTCTGTAGGGCCTGCCATCGGTGGACTGTTGTACACGGTAATTGTATTTATTTTATGAAAGGCTAGCAATCTGAGAATTCTGTCCGCTAAGGAAAGTTGATTAAAAAAACTCTTTTGGCGCATTAATTTAGTAGGCCATGGCAAAAACTAATCACCTTCATTAAATTATTCCAACAACAATCCCTATTATCCCTGTGGGTATCAATCACATTTTTAATTAATCTATGAAATGAGAGCACAGGCATAATGATTATAAAATCACTATCGTAATGTTATCGCTACGTGTTTAATTAACACTGCGTTAGTACATCTGTCAAATTAATTAACAGTCACAATGAGTACCTAACGCCGAAACTTACCTACTAACGGCAATTTGTTTTTTGTCATAAAAACTATTTATTATGATTCAATTTTGACGATAAAACCGACTTCATTGTGTAAACACAAAAATGTGCTGGGCTGCAACGCTGCTGCTGGGATGCAAACTCTTTTATGTTAATCGTATAGGATTATCTATGGCGCGAATCACACATCAATGGCAGTTAAAAAAATAACCGCGCGAATGTCTTGCGTTATTGTAAGACAGGGGTTACACGATCAGTCTGGCGTCAGTCAACTCCTTCAGTCTGGTCTAGAATGATGGGAGAATGATCGTGTAACCGGTTGATTGACGGACTGATGGTCCAAAATGTACCGTGTTTTTTGCCCGTCAGTCTTTCGTCAGTCTGTGACTGATGCCAGAATGACGCCAGACTGATCGTGTAACCCCTGTCTAAAGCGCGGAAAACTTAGCGGAAAATACTGAAAATCTTCCATTTCACACTGGCGCCATAATTGAGGAAAATAGTCATTTCAATTTCCGCGGATCCATGGATGCTACTTATGTTTTTTTTGTGAATGTATAACTACTTATCTGAATGTTCCAGGTAGATCGGGGGCTTCGGGCTACCTTTTTACACTCTTGGCGTTATCATGGTGTTGACTGTGCCCATCAACTTCTTCTTGCTCACTGATTGTGAAGGTAATTTTAACTGGTTGTAAAATTATGGGTACCTTTCAGTTACCTGCCTTTTTTTCGGTGGGAAATCATCAGATGACCCCTCCCGCTGTGGGTGCAGCGTGAGGGAGTGTCAGACTTTTACTGACTGAAACCCACCGTGTTTCTTTTGAGCCCTTTGTGTACCAAGGCCGCGATAACTCTTTCGAATAATCCTACAGCCCTAAACAAAGTTCACTAGTACTAGTACTCCATTTCAAAAAAGGAAGAATATCTGATGGTAAAAAGATCGCTATAAACCCAAAAAACGATTAAACTTTGTTGCAAAAAATTAGAGCAACAATGATACTCGTGATTTTGACTGTCTCTTGAAGCACACACACACACCCAAAAAATCGTAATTATGAAACTTGCCCGATTTTTTTGCAATAGTATAATTTAATATCAACTTACTTTTAATTACCTTCACAGAATACGTGTCAGGTTCAAAGACGGCGTCCATCATCGGGTTGTTCAAGATCCCTTCGATCATAATAACGGGTCTAGTGATAGTAATAGTGTCGAACACGTGGGCCTTCCTCGACCCGACGCTGGAGCCCCACCTGCGCCAGTTCAACCTCTCCACGGAACAGATCGGGCTCATATTCCTCTTGTTCTCCAGCCTTTACGGAATATTTAGTCCGATATGGGGATGGGTTGCGGATCGGTAAGAGTATTTTTTTATTATGTTCTGTAGAAAAAAAGCGGGTAATATAATTAAGTATCAAGCAAAATCCCTTTATTTTCCCTAAACGAAAGCAAGCGTTGCTATTGCATCTTGCGTGATGATATCTTCTTAGACCAGTTCCTGTTAAAAGAAAACAATTACATATGAACTACTTATGTGCCTACTTCTGGATCTTATGGCAAAATATATATTACTTAAATACTCATTGCAGGGTCCATAACCATTGGTGTATGATGGTGTGGGGCCTGTTCCTGTCCAGCGCTGGATTGCTACTCCTAGGACCCTGTCCTTTCATCCCTGGTCTACCAAGGTAAAAACTCTATAAAAAAAACATAAATATCTTCTAAATAAATAGTAAAGGTCTATCTGCACAATATGCACCATGATGTGTTAATTTTTTTTCAGAGGTCTTTGGCTAGATCTCGTGGCGTTATCGATTCTGGGCATGTCCGTTGCGTTGACGCTGTTACCCACCTTTCAAGGAGTACTCACTAGTTCTATGTAAGTTATTCATAAAATACTCGTCAGGTTCTAATCTCCATCTTACTCAGAAAAAAGTAGGTACTTATTGGAGATTATCCGTTAGTACTAAAACTTATCGGGTGTGTATTAAAAGCAGATTGAACGATGTCAAAAGAACTATATCGACTTTATGAAAATTCAGTTTTAAATTGCGCCAAAGATATAAACGATAGAAAAAGATTGACGAACGACAGTGACCGAACGGTTTAAAATGCTCGTCAATATCGGCTGACATGATAGATGTGAATACGTGTCCCTGAATTTTTGCCAGGGACTTATTACTGATTGATTTAACTACTTAGATTAAAATACGGCTGACTTACGTACCTCTTAGTTTTATCATTTGTTCAAACAATAATATTGTCTGGATCGATTCGTCTTTGGCGAGATTCCACCGGTGTGCGACACTGTGACGCAACCAAATGTTTCTTTTGGTATACTCGCTCCAGAACTAATAAATTACGTGCGAAATTATAAAATGTCCACAAAGTTGCAACCTTATATTCGGGGAATCTCCATAAGAATTACATCGAAACATCAATCAGGGCCAATACAGCAGACAGTATTCTACCTAGAAATATCCATCCACGGATTGATTCTTTGAAATATATTCTTCAGCTACGAAGGCGGTTGTCCCGAAGCCCTAGCGACGTACAGCGCGGTGGCTGGCGTGTGGTCGTGTTGCTACTCGCTGGGCGAAGTCCTAGGCCCCGCGCTAGGCGGAGCGCTCACCGAGCAATACGGGTTCCCGCTGTGTGCCACGCTTTGTGCCGCGGCTTGTTTTACTATGGTAAGTTAGTATAACGTGGTTTTCTCAGTTTCCAGCTATGTTCCTAATTTTCTTTCGGGAGTTTACATCGTGTCTTAAGACCGGACTGGCCAACCGGCCAAAAATATGACAAACAATACTTTGTTTACTGAAGCGTCAACTGTTTCTTAAATTACTCGAAATTCCAAAATCTGTATCTTCTTCTTAGCGAGTCGATGGCAATAAAATTTATATTACGGAGGCCCAATATTTCGCCACGCTCACGGCATTGTCAGTGGCGGCACGTAGATCTTCCGCTGTGCAGCTGTTAGGACACATTGGGCAGCATAGAAGGTGTCGCATGGTTTGTGGTGCGGCACCGCACCCGCATCTGTTGTCGTCAGTGTAGCCCCACTTACGTAGGTTGTCCTTGCATCTGCCGACCTGCGTGCGCAGTCTGTTTAAGGACTTCCATACAGGCCACGCTAACTCATGGCCCGACGGGAGCCGTTCTGCAGGTGCAAGGAAGTCAGACAGAGCAAGTTCTTCCCACTGTTTGATGCGCGACTTAGAAGCATCGTCCACAGGGGCCACACGAGCAAGGAAACTATTCCTGCTTTTTAGGCGGCTTCGCGGCGGTCTCGCTCCATATGACGGGTGTCGTTGTTCCGTTTCTTGGCGCGATTTTTCTAACGAGGCAGCCACGTTCCTGCGCACTGCTGGGGGTGCAATTCCAGCAAGTGGATATAGCATCTGAACTGGTGTTGGTTTAAGACAGCCTGTGATAATTCGGCAGGTCTCATTGAGAGCTACATCCACTGCCTTCGCGTGAGCAGAGCGACCCCAGACCGGGCACGCGTATTCACCAGCAGAAAAGCATAATGCTAATCCAGTGGTACGCAGGACATTCGGTGCAGCTCCCCATTTAGAGGTGGTAAGACGTCGCAGGAGATTGTTACGAGAGGAAACTTTTTTCTTGACATTCTCGCAGTTGGTCTTATATGTCAGAGCTCTATCCAAGGTAACGCCCAGGTACCTTGGGCAGTCAGTATGCGAGATGCGTACTCCTCTCCACACGACGTCCAGTTTGCGGTAAGCCATGCGATTGCGTAGGTGGTAGGCGCAAGATTGTGTCTTAGCAGGATTTGGTTTTAACGCATTCTCCTGGTAATAGGAGTCCAGTTCCTCAAGGGCCGCAGAAAGCCAGGTTTCGACCTCTTCAAACGTTTTAGCCTGCGCCGCCAGTGCCAGGTCGTCGGCATAAATAAAGCTGGTGGTTTTGGGCGGTTGCGGCTGGTCGTTTGTGTAGATATTGAATAAAGTAGGGGCTAGGACACTGCCTTGAGGCAGGCCGTTTTTAAGTTTCCGCCACCTACTTTGTCCGGATTGTATGTGGACCTGAAACCTTCTGTTGCGGAGAAGTTCACCTAAAATTCCCACAAACTTGTGGTCATTTGTTAGCTCACTAACTTTCCACAGAAGTCTCCTGATGTTGACTGTGTCATACGCCGCCGAGAGATCCACAAAAACCACACCCGTGACTGCGCCAGCTTCGTAACCGTCTTCAATATGCTGGGTAAGCCTTAAAACCTGGTTGCAGCATGACTTACCAGGTCTGAAGCCGGCTTGCTCTGGTATAAGCTTCGGATCGACGATCTTAGTAAGACGGTTGAGGAGCATTCGTTCAAAAAGCTTGTACGTATGACACAGCAGGGAGATCGGTCGGAAATTTTTGGGGTCGTCAGGTGATTTGCCAGGTTTTAGCAAGGCTATAACTTTGGCTCTTCTCCAAACCCTTGGGATCTTCGAATGCGCCACGCAATAATTGAAAAGGCTGAGAAGCCATGAACTGCACAGGGCCCAGGTGTTTTAATTGTTCGACTGAGATGTTATCGACACCAGTAGCTTTACCGTTTTTCAGATGGTTTAACGATCCAACAATTTCGCTCAAATCGAACTCTCTGCTCACTACATGGAATTGTCGGGTTGGCAGACCAGTTTCGGAGTTCGACTGGGACGGTTTCAGGTTTACCGTTCATTGTAAGCTGGTGAGCTATCTGATTGGCCGTAATCGGTTGATTTAGAGTAGGTTGGGGTGGTTCGCTAGTAAGCTTCCTCATAGTGCTCCAAGCCCTTTTACTATTGTGAGTCAAGTCCAGGCTGGTCAGCGTGTTCACCCACTTCTCACGTCTGCTCTCTGATACGGTGGACATTAGTTCTTCGCCCACCCGTATAGTCTCTTCAGCAAAAGGGTCGGTACCATACAGAGAGCCATACTTTGAAAGCAGCTCCGCAGAGTGTGTTGATAGTCCTGGTACGTAGGCGGTTCGGCAGCCCCTTGGAATGAATTTTTTGGAGGCCTTTTGGACTATTGCAACAAATTGGTCGTAAGCCTGAGGAGAAGGATGAATATTCCGCAAAGCTTCGTCAATAGAACTGGAGAAGTCTTCCCAGTTGGCTTTAGCGTAGTTGAACCGCCTTTTAAAAGGCATTTCCAATGGCTTAACCCGTGCCTGAACTTGACACATTATCGGTCTGTGTTGGGTTCTTGGAATCGGATGACAGACGTGTTTGACACACTGAGATATTATGGGTGTGCTAACAAATATCAGATCAGGGTTGTAACCTCGTTTCCAGCGACTGCTATTCAAAGACGCCGGCAGCTTGGCACTGTGTAGCAGATGCAAGTCGTTAGCTTCTGCCCATTCCTCAACGGCAGTCCATTTGAATCAGTATCGCGGTACCCCCAGGTAGCGCTGTACCTTGAACCGTAGTAACTTGTCATCAGAGTGGTCCTCCATATTCGTATATTAATTTATATCTGCTGCAGAGTGCCTTTTACAGCTTTTCTCTGACAGAAAACTGATATCTAGGAGCAGTTCAATATAATAAAAACCTTGGTTGGGTAAGGTAGTTTGACTGGGTCCAAGACAAATCCTATATCTATTATTCATTAGCACCTACAAATAATGTTAAATTTTTTATTGATTTACTTTAATTAAGGAACAATAAAAATATTGACTGAGTTTGAAAAAATCTGTTCACGTCATAGTTTTGCATTTTCACACAAACTATGAAAGTTATGATAACAGTTTTTGAAAGTTCACAAAAGTATTGAATTTGACTAGTTGTTAACTACCGTATTGTCTGCGTGAACATAAATATAGCACATTGTAAGTTAGTGGCAGTGCAAAGAAGACCATTTAAATAAATAATTGTATCTATTTTAAAATTGAGACACGCGGAGACTTCACCGTGGCGATCTTCACACGATGTGCGGCCTTGCTGTATTATTTAGATTCCCTACTTTCATCAGAATTAAAATTATTTTAGGTATCACACTAATAGTTACAATGGCAAAATCTTGAGATTCTGTGTGTAAGTTTTTAACTCTTTCATGTGTAATGGATTTTATTTAAACTTAGCAAATGTAGCCTTATATCGTAATAACAAGAAGCTACTTTTTATCCGGATTCAGAGAAGTAATTCTCTCAAGAAGCAGGTGAAACTGCTAACAGAACCACAGAACAGACCTAAGTTAATCTATACTAATATTATAAAGCTGAAAGAGTTTGTTGTTTGACGCGCTAATATTTCAGGAACTTAACTGGTCCGATTTGAAAAAATTCTTTGAGTGTTAAGATAGCCCATTCATCGGAGGAAGGCTATAGCTACTTTTTATCCGGGCCGACCGAGTATATTCGCACGAGGGTGAAACGCTGTAGAAGGCTAGTAGATTCAATAAAGATAAAAAATAATGTTTAATAACCCCTCTAAACATACTTCATACGAGGCACATCAAAAAAATATTGTACTATCACTTTATTTACGGATATCCCTGTCATATCGGAACACAAATATAAACACTAGAAGAGAAACTCATAAAAGCTACAACTGTTACCGCAAAACGGTAAACTTAGTCGAAAAACAAAAAACACAAAACAAGCTCATTTATATTTCATTGAACGGACCAAACTTCCTCTATCTCGTTGGTCCAAGGTCGCGAGAATAATCAGGGGATACAACCCAATCATTTACATAATAGCCACAATAATACAGAAGTAATGAGGAACTTAGATTTCATCTCTCTCTCGATATTTGTTTTAAATAATGAGTCTTTCCATATTTCTTTTTCAAAAGGGATACTCTGTTATCTCGTGTGAAAATTTCAGTAAGTAGAAAGGCTTTGATCAACGTTACATGCTAACGGCTTATCATTTAGCTCCTGGCTAGGAGAGAGTTATTTCCCATTAACCTGGATAACAAGCAGTAACCCATGTCCTTACTCGGGTCTTTATTAACTGTGACTCATAAATAGGTTCAATTGGTTACGGTGTCAAAACCGCGACATAGACGGACAACGCCGACTAACCTATGGCATATATTCTTCTATACTAATATATAAAGAGGAAAATTTGTTGTTGTTTGTCTGGTTGTAATGAATAAGGCTCAAAAACTACTGACCGATTTTAAAAATTCTTTCACCATTTTGAAAGCTACATTATCCACGAGTTGACATAGGCTATATTTTAACCGGTTAGGGGCATAATTCCCACGGGATGCGAGTGAAAACGTGGGAAGACGGCTAGTTTAGTAATAAGTTTAAAGTATTTTAAAGTAGCATAGCCAATTAAAAGAAACGACATGAATTTAAATATGTATTCGTATAAAATCTCTTCTTTTATAATTAAAAATAATAATAATTTTAATAGCTAAACAATTTCTCTTAACTCCTTTAGGTTTCCTGAGCACATGGCGATGAGTTCGCTCCAGGGAAACAAGGGCTGAAGGACCAGTCCTTCGCGCTGCAGTGGGTAAAGAACAACATCTCCATCGTTCGGAGGGAAAACCCCTGACCGCAATCACGCTTGACTGGTGCTCCGCTGGAGGGCGCTAGCGTGCACTATATGTATTTGGTCACCGTACTCCAGAGGTAAGAAGTCTAACGGTCGTTTCCCAATAACCCTATCTATCTCTGGAATTTCTTACTTAGAGATAGAATTTTTGGCATGTTAGCTCATACAAGAACTGTCAAACCTCTGTGGTAAGCAAATCCAGAGATAGACAGAAGTTATGTTAGGAATTGCCGCAGATTAGAAGTTCTCAGGTTTGCAGAGTACGCGTTCTTTGCCGGATTCGGACCGTAATACGCATTTTTCTATGATCCTGCCAGTAGAAGACACAATGGACCATACGAAGGTATTTTATATTTTGATATGGTGAAACAAACAGACTATAAGCACGGAAACTGGGTCTTACTCCCCTACTTTACTTATTCAGCAGTTGAGAATATTTGCTGATTCGATCCAAGTAATAAAAATAATTTATACCTAAAAACATCCACGTTATTTCCTGCTCTGTACATTTCAAAAAAATTGTATTTGTTTTGGAATTTAATTCCCTGGAACTATACATTTGACACCGTTCTCTACTCAAGTACAATTTAAGGAAGAAACTTTATTCTTCATCGTCCCTTTTTCCTTATCTCAATTCGTAATAGTAAACGTGACTTCTTCTTCACGTGATCCACCTAACTCTTAACATATTTACTTACGACTGAGTCTATTTGCATTCGCTTTATCCACACGTTTATAACATTCACACATTTCGGTG
>NWSH02000519.1:9948356-9983591 GCA_002382865.2 Heliothis virescens | reverse complement strand
TCAGGTTTACCGTTCATTGTAAGCTGGTGAGCTATCTGATTGGCCGTAATCGGGCTTACTAGAGTAGGTTGGGGTGGTTCGCTAGTAAGCTTCCTCATAGTGCTCCAAGCCCTTTTACTATTGTGAGTCAAGTCCAGGCTGGTCACGGTGTTCACCCACTTCTCACGTCTGCTCTCTGATACGGTGGACATTAGTTCTTCGCCCACCCGTATAGTCTCTTCAGCAAAAGGGTCGGTACCATACAGAGAGCCATACTTTGAAAGCAGCTCCGCAGAGTGTGTTGATAGTCCTGGTACGTAGGCGGTTCGGCAGCCCCTTGGAATGAATTTTTTGGAGGCCTTTTGGACTATTGCAACAAAGTGGTCGTAAGCCTGAGGAGAAGGATGAATATTCCGCAAAGCTTCGTCAATAGAACTGGAGAAGTCTTCCCAGTTGGCTTTAGCGTAGTTGAACCGCCTTTTAAAAGGCATTTCCAATGGCTTAACCGCTGCCTGAACTTGACACATTATCGGTCTGTGTTGGGTTCTTGGAATCGGATGACAGACGTGTTTGACACACTGAGATATTATGGGTGTGCTAACAAATATCAGATCAGGGTTGTAACCTCGTTTCCAGCGACTGCTATTCAAAGACGCCGGCAGCTTGGCACTGTGTAGCAGATGCAAGTCGTTAGCTTCTGCCCACTCCTCAACGGCCAGTCCATTTGAATCAGTATCGCGGTACCCCCAGGTAGCGCTGTGACTATTGAAATCACCGACCACGAGCTTGATAGAGTGGTTTGTAAAATTTGGAGGTTCGCTAAAAACAAATGGCTGGCCTGGAGGCTTATACACTGAAACAACAGAGCAACTACCAATATCTATCGATAGAAGTTCGATTGTATCGTTGTTCGAGGCTGACACAGAGGACACTAAGACAGAAGGTTTGGTGAAAATTGCGCTCCCATATTTGGGGTGTGGTGTCTCTGCAACGAGGGTCATTCCGTGTATATGAGGCCGGGTTTGGTCTGGGCCTCGGTGGGTTTCCTGTACACACAAGATGTCACAATGTGTTTTTTGACATAGTTCTGCCAGAATTACAGCCTTATCGGCAGAAAACCCTTCTATATTAATAGAAATTATGGTCAGAGCAGGGTCTGACAGTTGCCAGGTTTTTTGCCAACAACCAAAATCTGTATGATTTAACAATATTATCAGTCATGGCGTGCACCCTGGAACACGATAGCATTTTACCCCCTTTTATATGCTCCCCAGGCAGTGGTAACGCTAACATTCTTCTCTCTCCGCGAGTCCCGCAAGTGCCAGTCGGTGGGCAGCGCGTGCAACTCCATCCCGTACACGGACTCCACGTGGAACAGCAACAACTTCTGCCGCACGCGCAGCGCGCCGCATGCGCTGGCTGAACACTCGCCGCTACTCACGCCTTGCTCCTGCTATAATACGCATAGTACGTAATACTGCTTAATTATTGAGTTTAAAAATAATGTGTAATGTACAGACAACAGCAGGTCAACGTATACGAATCTGTCAAATTTTACCAGTCAAACATTAACCTACCTCCATTGTGATAAGGTTGAAAATCTATTGCAGAAATTTGACAGATTGTAGTAACTTGATGTGCTGTCGTCTGTACCTTCAAAATTGTCTCATACAAAAATCGTGGATTGAAGTATCAGTTCCTATGGTGAAAAACTTTCTTCAAACTTAAAGATTTTTCAAAAGGAGTTCTAGGTTTTATTGGGTTAAAGATAGATGAAACTTTTACCCTTTGCTTATAAAGTGTTAACTGAAAATCACACACTTCGACTTTACGAGTTTCATCCCTACAATTCCAGATCGAGTAAAATCTCCATTGGAGTTGGGTTATGTGTGTAATTTAAAATGTGTTTATTCAGGTTTCACATACGGTGCATCGCCACCCAAGCACTTCTGTCTGCTGCACAGCAAGGGCAACAAGAGCGGGTACGCGAGCATCGCCGAAATAGCCGCCTACATACTCAAGTTTCAGTTCGTAACCAGCTTCTACGTCAAAATCAGGAAATCCAGGAGAAAATCCGTCACAGCACCAGCGAACAACCCAATGCTGAATGAAGAACTATATCAAAATTATATAGAAAAGGAAAGAGAGGAGTCTAATATTAAGCAACGAGTCAAGTCCAACGGGTACATCAACATGACGAAGAAAAGCGACAAGTACTGCACGTATCTCGAAGACGCCATCTTTGGAAGTCCTGACATCATGGACAACGTTACCGCCGAACACTTGAAGGTGAAGAGATATAACATGGGGCTGGTCTCCACTGAGAAACGCTGTGAAGAAGAGAGAAGGACCACTTACGAAATTATCAGACATAATCTTGAGAAGGTGCAGTTTTATGAGCAAGATGAGTGCCCGTCGTTTGGTGATATATTTGTAAGTATCGTAACGAATATTTGGAAGACGTATACATTACCACTCATCATAGTTCTATTGAAAAGTTACTATTTTGTTATTCCTTTACTTGACAGGATAGCTGTGCATGCAGAGATGGTGTAACGTACGTAAGAGGAACTGTGACGGTCTCCTCCACCGGTGCCTGTGAAGTTTAGGATCTCGTTGCGTTTTAGTTTTACTCAAATAAGATATTTTTAGTTTTAATTCATACAAATTGAACCAAATAAAGAACGCAACTTCATTTAAAAAAATATTTTTTGTTTTACTTCGATAGTCCCTGGCGAAAGACAATAGCAAAAATATTTTACAAATTGTGCCGCTCACTAGGGAAGCAAAACGTGTCCGAAGGTCCTTCCGCCAAATTCCGATCTTCATTCGCATTGTATGGCGGCCGAACTGTTCATAGTTTATGCTTGCCTAGTACAAACGACCTCTACTGACGATTTCGCGACGTTGTCATGGACATTTTGCAAGTCAGCTTGACCACTGTCCATTTCGGAAATCAGGAAATACTGAAAAATAATTATTTTCCGAGTGATTGTAAAAAGGTGGTCGTCACTTTTCATCCAACCTCCGAGGAGTCACGCCAACCGCCAACTTTGATTTTCCACGGCCAATCCCGAATACGTTTGTACTGGGACATCATAACTTCAGAAGAAGCTTCAAAACTTTTGAGTTAACTGTCTCGATAAAGTTTAGGAAAACAACAGTGCTAGTTCCAGTTTCAGTAGTTAAAATCTTTCTCATTGTTTTTTCTTATACAGTAGCGAAACAAATACGCAATTAATTTAAGTTTGTGAACTTTTCGTCCCTCTTATTAAAATTAAAGATAATTTTCTTTTTGAACTTTAAGATTTAATGCAGCGAGTGATGTATAAAATAGGAACTCAAAATAATAATGACAACAAAACTAAATTCGATTAATTTAAAAACAAACATAAAAAAAAAAATATTTTTTTAATAGAAGAGGTGTCTTTTTGAATCAATACCTAAGCATCGATAAAATAGCGGCGACCCTTCGTCGATATTATCGGTGACTGTTCAATAGATACGACGTCAACAATACCAGGCCAGCATAATGTTACAGGATATTGCTTTGGTTATCTGACTCAGATACTGAACTGTAATTTTTAGGGTTCCGTAGCCGAATGGCAAAAAACGGAACCCTTATAGATTCGTCATGTCTGTCTGTCTGTCCGTCCGTCCGTATGTCACAGCCACTTTATTCCGAAACTATTAGGACTACAGAGTTAAAACTTGGTAGGTAGATGTATTATATGAACCGCTTTACGATTTTTGTATAAAAATAAAAAAAATAATAATATTAGGGGGTGCTCCCCATACATGAAACTGAAACAAAAAAAAAAATTTCATCAAACCTATACGTGTGGGGTGTCTATAGATAGGTCTTAAAAAATGGTACTGAGGTTTCTAAAACCATTTTTTCCTAAAGTCAATCATTTCAGAGTAAGACACTCCCAAAGTGCCAAAATGTGTGTCCCCCCCCCTGTAATTCTTAAACTACCAAAGTGAAAAATCTGAAAAAAATATATGTTATAGATCTCAATAAAAACTACCAACCAAAATTGGTTTGAACAAGATACAGTCAATAGTTTTTGAGATATAGCACTTTTTCAGTAACCGCAAATTATAACTTTGTTATTCATATATTTTGGCTAATTGTAGGTAATGAGTTTATTTATTTTTCATAGATAGTGGAACGGAACCCTTCGTGTGCGAGCCCGACTCGCACTTGGCCGGTTTTTTTAAGTTTTCCCGGTTGCAAAATAGCGGTGTTTGGGTGTTTTAAGTCGCTTTTATAATTTTTCTAGCGTTCCGTACCAAAAGGGGTAAAACAGGCATTATTTCTGGGACTTCGTTGTCTTCAATGAACAATAGTTGGGCAGCTGTTTTCACAGATTATGTATTTCCGATGCCGCTCTTTAACAAGAATTCTAGAATAAAATAAATATTTTTGGGAATTTCTCATACAATACGAGCACTTCTCGTACTTTGGCCAGTATTTTTTCTTCATTTTTAAATTTAAATAAAACTTTTAAAAGTTTTTCCAAAGTTGAAAAGATTACTTTTATTTCAATAGACCGAGCGAGGATTGGACAGAAACGTGGAGGGTTGGGGAAATCGGAAGAGGGTGCGACCCTCCATCGCGGAAGCGAGATAGATCGGGATGTCCTTTTCTATTAGGAGATATCTCTTGAACGCTATTATCCTGGTACCTCATGCATTTTGCTTAGGTAACAATAATTTCTGAAACTGAATTATTATGATTTATGAAACAAACAAAGGCTTGAATTAATTCACGTTTTTTATTATAAAAAATGATAGATAGATATACAGACAAATAATTACATAATGGCTAAACTAGATGTTGAAAAGTTGAACTACATGTATAATTTGAAAAAAAAAATCTTATAAGAGTACCTACCTAGTGTTTATGAGGTGGGCGGAAACGTACCTAAAGAGTGTACCTTGTGTGAGTTCTACTTACAATCATGAGGTACAAGTTTCACTATTTCATGAGGGTTTGAATAAATTATATGGTCCTCACTATCAAATGTTATTCCGAAAATGTTTTTAATGCTAGCTATTTCTATCAGCGTGTGGTTTGCCTTGTGCGCTACGTAGATGGCACTTTTAGCGCAAAAGTGTGCAACGCCATTGTGATTTACTTCTATGGCCCTGAACACTTTGGGCCCTTCATAGGGGATGCGATGATTTGCCCCTTTCTTTATCTCGAACAAGCCATCTCTAGTCGTTATAAACGTGTCTCCGTCTCCATCAATAACGAACTGGTATATTTTTCCCTTAATATGTTCCTGGAGTGACACATTATGCTCTTTTGCATCGTATTTGTGCAGCCGCTGCGAGGGGTACTGTATGAAGTACAAGTGGTGGTCCAAGTACTGCATGTCCCAAATGTCACGATCCTTAACGAGGTGCTTCAAGCCTTCCGGATGTGTTAGATTGTGGGAGTAGATGCCGTCGCTTCCCCCGAAATACACAATTTTATTGTGCTCGTCTACGGCGACGGCGAATCCGTTTTTTATTCCCTTTATTTCGGTCGGCATTGTATCGTTTATCTTTACGTAGGCAATTCCGAAGGTGTCCTGAGTATCTTCTCCTACATTGTAGCTGAAATATATCTTGTGTTCGTGATTGTACATGGCCAGCTGGTAGGGACGATTGATTCCGTTCATGATAACATGCCTTTTGTGCAGTTTCCCGTGTACGTGGACACCTTCACATACTGTAGAGTTGTGTTTCTCTTGTTTATGTGTCGCTTTAGCCCAAGTCCCGAGTATCACACATATTAACACAAAAATTAACTTCATTATTGCTACAATATTAACAATTGATACGCCCTTTGGGTTGTTCGTTACATTCAATACTGGCTGCAATCAATGAAATTCTATACGATTCACAAATGTGCGACACGAGTTGTTTAACACTGTTATTTATTAGCTGATAACTCTCTAAAATGAAAATTACGGTCAATGATTATTATATTAGCAGTACATAAAAAGATTTTCCCATTAAATATCGTTCGTTAAGGTACTTGAATACCTAAAGGTATTTGTATTTTTAGGCACATTCATCCAATATATTTTTAGAAGTCACAACGGAACGCAACTTAAATAAACGTAATTAAAGTGAACGTCATGTTCGCAAAGGGTTGTGACACTACAAACGAAGTCTAGACTATAAAGTAAACGCAGCGCCTGTGTGAAGTTCAACCCTCAGGCATGCCCGCTTCATCGTGGGCGGCTCCAGTGACGTCATTGCTGAACCACCGAACTCTGAATTGTAATCCCATCCGCAGGCAAAAGTCTACTTTAACAACCTTAAAATAAAGTTGGAAGTTATTTTTGGGCCTTGTTAAATTCAGCTTGTATAGAGGCAGCCGGTTTAATTGGATCAACGGCGTTTTACAACTGTAAACAATTTTTTGGATTTGTTAACTGACCTTGGAGTAGGGCTCAGAATTTTAAAGCAGAAGGTATTAATTACGTTACGTGATTATGTAAACTTTGGTAGGCGTTACATTGACCTATTTGAACTCATGTGTAGGAGTGAAGGATTTTTCTTAAATAATTGAGAGGGTTATAACTTATTAGGTAATTGGGTTGATTGTGCAAAATGAAAAAGGTGTTTTTTTCCTACATTTTTTATGATTCTTTTTAGGGTTCCGTAGTAAACTAGGAACCCTTATAGTTTCGCCATGTCTGTCTGTCCGTCCGTCTGTCCGTCCGCGGATAATCTCAGAGACTGTCAGCGCTAGAAAGGTGAAATTTGGTACCAATATGTAAATCAACCACGCCGACAAAGTGCAAAAACAAAAAGTGGAAAAAATTGTTTTATTAGGGTGCCTCCCCTACACGTAAAGTGGGGCGTGATTTTTTTTTTTCATTTCGACCCTATCGTGTGATATATCGTTGGATAGGTATTTTAAAATGAATAGGGGTTTACTGAAATAATTTTTTTATTGTGTTAATACTTTCGGAAATAATTGCTCCAAAAGCCGAAAAATAGGCGTCCCCCCCCCCTCTAACTTTTGAACTGCAAGTTTAGAAAATATGAAAAAAATCTCAAAAGTAGAACTCTACATAAACTTTCGAGGAAAATTATTTTGAACGTGGTACAGACAGCAGTCTTTGAGATATAGCAATTTTTTGGAAACCGCAAATTGTAACTTTGTTATTCATATATTTGTATGAAAAACAAAGTTATTTTTTGTTGCCGAAAAATATTTGTATTTTGGCTAGTTGTAGGTAATAGATGCGTTCAGTTTTCATAGAAAATGGTACGGAACCCTTCGTGCGCGAGTCCGACTCGCACTTGGCCGGTTTTTTTCTTTTTGTGTAGGTAATCTAATTCTGCCCTCATTGGTTTTCCTTCCATTAAACAAACTAAGTAAATTAATTCTGTAGCTATATACTTATTCATAGCCGCCTATCGGTTATTAGGTACTAGTTACCAGGAAGATCGTAGATGTAGTGCATAAATCTGTCACATTTATTAGACCTTCCATTTCCCTTTTATACATAAAAAATACAGGAAAATATCAGCAGATTCAATGCAGTACAAGGAAAGAAAAACGAGCACAAACAACTATAAATTAGATTTATTTTTGGTAACTCACGTGAAAGAAGCCTTGTACAGGCTTAAATAGGCTTCCAGGGGCATGTATTATTTTGGTTCTAATCTAATATGGTTACGTCGAATTTGACCTTATTATTCCTGAATATTATCGTAATTTTCAATGGGCTCGTGACGTTATCTGTTCCGAGATTATCGCTGTCCCATTTGCGAGATTGGATTGAATAAAATAACGGCTTTCTATTTAAGGATTTATTCTTTCGTAGAATATGTAAATAAACTTAATATCATATTAACATTATTAATAATCTTTGGTATTAAAATAAATAAGGAAACAAGTGACAGTACTAGATGAAAAGAGATAGTTACAATCGCTATAAAATTGTTGCTACGCACTAATGAGTTTTCATGAAATTCTTACTTTGTACTTCGTGATATACCATATACATATATGCATCTAAAGTAACAACAAATACACAACAGAAGACAAATTGTATAAAGATACTGATGAGACATCTCTCTAAACATAAAGTTTATTCAATATATTAGTGTAGCACCATAACGTCGGTTGTGTAACCCTAAAATATCAGAGGCAGACTACCTAATGCGCTTGCAATGTTGGCAACAGTTGCACCCCAGTTACGAGTTTACTTCCAAACAGATTATCTGCATACATTTTTCATAACATTGTGCTAGTATGACGTCATCTAAGCAGAAGTTGTTTCAATTCTACATTGAAGATTAAACGGTCGTTTGTTACAGTATGAAGCATTATTGTAATAAGCATCTTATTGTGTTTATATTGCTAGTTATAAAAGCAGCAATTTTATCATCATTCGGCTATTACCCATTTGTTTTCCTTGTAGCTTTATTATCATTAGATTCTAGATACATACATTGTTGTGATATTCTCATATCCAGCCATCATCTGGCTCCTAATATATCGTTCAAATTTTGATCAAACTTGACGTATACTGCTTAGCTAAACCATTAATCATGTTCATACTTTAAGGACGGATATTTATGTACGCTATAAAGTTGATATATAAGTAATTCTGGGACTATTGTCCTTCTCAAAACCTCAGATCTTTCAAGTGCAGACAAGGACGCGAGGTGGAACCGGTTTAATATTTGCAGAGTCAATAAGCACGGGGCTCTCAGACATACACAATGCCACATTTAACATCTTTACTGCAACATTTTACGTTGCCGAGACGTTCTACAGCTTTTGTTTGGCATAAACGTTGTCTTCCAAATTCAGTCTTAAAACATTGAACATTTTACGACGGTATTTATGTTTTCGCAGAATGCAGTTAAGTCTGTGGTGACTTCGAAAATATTCGTGACAATTGTTTTAACACCAACAGCACAAAAATGATCCAGAACTTCCGTGAACACGTTTTGCGCACAACGTGGTATACTTTCAAGTTCAGTTGTTATGTCATCTTCGATAGTTGTGAGGTAACCGTGTGGGCGGTAAAACAGACTGTCGGTGATGTCATCTTGTCCGATTAAATATCATTTCGTATTTTATAAATAGATTTGCCCCTAGATAAGACAGCGTTAATAAGACCTTATTGTGTAAGCTAGTACTATGAGAATTATTGAGGAAGCTAAACTAAGAATAGGTTTGTCAGCGCTGTTACCGCAAACCATTCTTCTTGATGCGACGGACAATTTTTTGTTCTGCAGAAGAGCATGCACGGAGTCCAGTTCCCATCGCTCCATGAAGCCAGGTTCGCGAGAGAACAGGACGGAGTACAGCTGCGCAGTCTTGCCGTTCACTTGATCTTGACAGAAATTCAGAAGGAGGTGGTCGTTAACAGCCTTGAGCACTTGAACAGTGCCGCTGAATTGGTGGTAACTCTGTCTAGCCGGCAGCGTTCCTGAAATATGATAGTAAAACTTTAATTTGCTGTTGTCAATACATATTTTCTGTTTGTTATGAACATAAATGGAGATAAGTCAGAATAATAACCGCGTTCAATAAACAGATTGTCCTTGCGGGTACCTACGTGGTAATTCAGAGAATTATCGCGGTCACAGGGATCACATATTGAATGTGATGATTGGCTGTTTGCAATAAATTGTCAATGGACAATATCAATGAGATTGTAAAATTTGGAACAACTTTTGTCAAAAAAATATTTCTCTGATAAGAAGAAAGATATTTTACTAGATACTATTTCGTAGACTATGACCATCAAGGTAAGATAAGAACTTATCCTATGTCATACACCTATGCATTACTTTCAATCCAAAAATGTTTCATTTATTTTTACATGGAAAGTTACTATCGTGTTTGGAATAGAAGTGTGTTGAGAAACTAAACCAAACCACATCATTATTGCTGATAGCTGAAAAAGGTGCTCTAAAGCCGGCCGTAAAGGAGGTTAAAGGACCATCCAGGTTTAAGCAACGTACCATTCTGTCCGTCGAACACTTGCCAGTAGCCGGCGGAGTCGTTCTTGAAGTAAAGCGAGTACTCTATGGTCTCGCCAGCCTCGTCCCAGAGCAGGCGCAGGTGTCTGTACTCGTGACGGAACTTCGCGTTGATGTGCTGCACGTGGAACAACTGGTTCTCAGTGGAAGGCTGGAAAAGTCAAAAGAGATTTATTAGGTTTTATATTTATCGTGGGCTTTACTGTATGTCTGGACGAAACAGTTTAAAACTGCCTTTATGTCCTAAATAGATATACTATTCTAAAAAGAGAAAAACATCGGTCTTATAATATTAATTTTGTTGTGTAAGTATCGAATCTAGGTCAGTAAACTAGAACGTTACAGGTATTTTGAATCTTTTGAATACATGTGTCAACAATGCGCAGAAAATAAAGTCAAGGATGAAACTCTCATAATATTAACATAAGCACTAAGCAACGATGTCTTAGTCCCACACGTGTACGTACAAAAATGTAAACATGCACTTTGTGTGACTCCAGAAACTGCAAACAATTTTCTCGATGGACCAATTGAACCTGGACTTAGTCATCCTGTTCTAGAGACTGCAGCATCCTTGGAGATTAAGTGGGTCAGTCGGATTGACCTCTCTGACGGGGCAAGATGCGTCACCGTGGGTGTACGGCATACAGGTCACATTAATTGTGCTTACTATCTTAAAATTTGTCAAATTACAAGCTGGTATTACAGATACTATGTAGATACAAAGTGGGAGCAGTTAATTGCCCTATTGTCGTATAGTACCTACGTATGACTCACTTGGAATGACCAAATGATATGTGAGTCTCGCTTTTAGAGGCACTCAAGCGAAAACGCATAACATTCGAGTCTACAGTTTCCTTCAAACAATTGAAGGTGCAAATGATTTATACAAACATTGTTGGCATGACCACGTGTGTACATTGTACAAATGCAACAAGGGAAATACTTATATAATGTATTTCCAACATGTATCATCTAAGGCCAAGAATATTAATATTTATTATCATTGACACGACCGGGAAGTTATTGTCGGAAAATATTAATGAATCTATTCTAATAAGACGAATTCTTCAAGGAACTTCTAATAAACAATTTACGCACCTACGCTGTTATACCTAAAGAAAACCCCAACTGTAATTTGAGTCATATTGTGTAGAACAACTTAGAAAAAACCTTTGTGAAAATTGACTTACTATGAATCGACTACTTGCGTAAATAAAAGCTTTGCTTAAAACGTTTGAAAACTATTTCGAAAATATTATAAAAATAAAATGATCGTTTGTTAAAAAAAGATAAATTATTTTGGTCGCCATACGATAGTTCATACTATATTCAAAGATTATGTAAGTTGTAAGAGAAACCGCGTTAAAGGGTTCTATAAATAAAAATGCGCGATCATACTTTTCCTTCATCAATGTTTGCAAAAAATGTTTGAGGAAAAGTAAAACTTAATCTTGGACATCATCTCCATTTTCCCAGAACTTCCACTAACCTAGAAAAATACTTACAAAAATATTACCTAGGTAATTGTCTGGATAGTACGGGACTTCATTTCGACAAGTCATAGGTACCAATATCGAGGGCTTGTTCTATTTTGGGTTGCTTAATACCAGCAATACCAGTCATGGTCCAGAATAGTAACGTACTACTAAAATGATCGATAGACTGACTTGTAACAAATATCGTGTAGCCGTCGCGTATAAAATTTGCAAGGGCCATAGCTAGATGTAGGGTACCAAGCGGTTCGGTTCAATCTCCCGGATGGAGCATCGAGGTCGGATTGCTCCCGGAACCGTCTCCCTACATCATGCGGAATGACACCTGTGTCACTGACCCGGGAGTAAGGGACTTGCAATTTGTTTTTCGAACAAAATAAACGCTTTACATGTTATAGTTCCGCAAATATGTAATTAGTTTATCCAGACAGATGGCTAATTTTTTTCAAAGAGAGTAAGGTTATTGTGATTCTAAAACGCAAAATTCATATGCTGAATTAACAAAATCCCAGTTCATATAAACATTAAAAGGGGCGTATTTAATAGGATATGGTAGGGTCGTATTTATATGCATAGATCCCGAATTTGCTCAATTTTTATAAAAACTTTCGGAAACTGTCTTGAGTTCTTACGCATTTGTTTGAAAATATCTTGTCGAGAAGCTTAGAGCGAACAAAAAATGTCGAATGGCCAACTATATTCTGATATAGAAATGATGATCATGAAAATATTTTTGGTTTTCCTGTTTTAACACCTATCTATCTATGTTAAGTCTCCAGGTACAGTTCGCGCACGTGTAAGCTTTGTGCTCATGTCATTAAATCGGTTCAGCGGTTAGCTGAGTTACTTTCACATTGAGAACTTCCATACGTCCTTTTTTATAGCCGCACTTTCCTCATCGTGTTACCCAAGTTGTGCAATATCGTGCGTTATAAGGAAAATCCTTAGGATTTTTCAAGGTGTGATGATTATTTTGAAAATATATGGTAGGAAATACTAAGTGAGTTGAGTAAAAATTAATCCTTATGGTTTCACTACGTGTATATCCGTTTTTTTACGAACTAGCTTTTGGTTCAGAACCGTTACTCTATATTTCCAATACGTACAAATAAGTTAAGTATCTAGATATATGTATGGCGGAAGGTATAGCAACAATGCAGTATTGTGTATCAGTCTACGATTATAATATTACCTGCTAGTTTAAGACTTATCAGGTCGCACCGCACGTGCTTCAATCATGACTGGTTTCCAAGAACAGATGGCCAAGAGGTGTGTAGGTCTACATTTCGTCAATTGAATTCCCATCATTTACTAGCCTATAATATGTCCAGTGTCTACTAACGGCACTTCTAAGAATTACCTACCTTTATAACCAGAACATGAACACAACTGTTGTCTCCCGAACAATTTTGTCTACTTTTAAGTTTGACATCTTCAACATTCCTTTTTTAGTATTTTATATTCCACTTCAGGCAGTCTCGATTGTAAAAAACTTTGCACTGCAAAATATTATCGTGTGGACGAACAATTTTTCACTACTCTGGGGAATCAGTGAATATTTAAGCTAATTCGTACTAACTAGGTACAGACGACAGCAGGTCAACGTATACGAATCTGTCAAATTTTACCAATCAAATATTAACCTACCAGATCTTAGTCATCGACCAAGTAGGTGTAAAGGTTAATAGATATAATTGGCACCCATATTCGAAGAAGTCTACTGGCTTTTGAAAGGGTACCTTCACGTGAGTTCATCATTTTGTAGGAAATATCAAATAAACAAAAAAATATTAGGGTGTTCAGTGTGCACACTATGTCGTTTCAAACACTGGTTTCAAGCAAATATTTTTTGTTTTGTAGTTTTGTTCTGTACAAACACGTACAGTTAGGCTAAATAATGAAGGTAAGGTGCGGGTTTGTAGTTTTAAGTCACAAATAAATATTTTTACATATTGGACTATTCAGGAAATAACTGAGTTGTAACTGTTCAGTTACGAGCATTGCGCCCACGCAATATAAAATATGTATAGAGAATAAAAACCCATATTTTTAACACAGTTGCGTAGGAGCCAGTCTTATACCTACCTACAATTTGTTTGCTATGATTTGGAACAACATTTTATTTTCATATTTAAATTAATCAATTTAATGTTAATACACAAATTTATTCAGTTTTATCATCAATCCGGGCCAATGCTTGGGTTTAGCGGAAATACCGATGATAGTGATTTAAAGTGAAATGAAGGACGTAGACATGCTTCATAAATATATTTTGTTTCTAAGCTCAAAAGTTACTCATTGAGCCAATTTTAGAAAAGACTGGTCATTGGTTCCAGTTTTGACTGGCTACCGAATCATGACGTTTCGCTAACACTAATATTGATTCAAGGTGCTTCTCCGTTCTTACTCAGTTGTAGAGGATGTTAATTTATACCAATTTTTCGTTAGACATTTTTTAAGTTTATTTATTGAAGGTACAGTAAAAATATTCAATTGTACAAACATTTAATAAGGTCCAAAAGAACGCCGTTTTAGAAACAACAATGTTTCACCAAGACCCTGAAACCTTATATCCTAAGCGTAAAATATATAAATAATTTGTAACATTACGGAGGTACAAAAAATGCGAAGGCGTAACATACTTATAAATTATCTTATTTGACAGTCAATAATCCCGTCTTCTAAAATCACATTTCGTTATTCGTACTATTTACGTCACTAACTTAACAGAAAATATTCAGCCTTATAGTATAAATAGGCTATTACTATTTTCAGTCTTATTGGTGTAGGAACATAAAGATCAGAATAAAAAAACACACATGTTAGAAAATCATTAAGGAATTCTTAGCGACCGTCAGCCGTTGTTACAATGAAATTTGCTCAATTGACGGAGTTACACAATACAATCAGCAAGTACTCTGAACGACATGCACAGAAACTTAAATAGGTCCTAACTACTTATAAAATATTCACTTCATTTAAGTAAGTACTGGTTTTAATTAGTGTACAACTTAAACTATCAGCTCAACACATCACAGGGAATACCCGTTTACCGAAATTCATTTTTCAGATCACATCGGATATTGAGAAAACATCAATGAAAATATCACGCGCAGTACCAATATCAATCAGCACCACAATTTGTTAGTCACATGTCGATTTATGCTCGTATCAAACGTCTTAAACTGTCAAAATTGTAAAGGACGTATCGGCGGTCTTACATTGCCAAAATTTAAAAGCAATAAACCTACCCCAAACGTGGTAGTAGGGAAGTATGGGTCCTCCCAGATTTTGACTTCTGGACAGCTGTTGTACACGCTGACGCCTTCTTTGCTCAGGTGCGTGTACAACTCGCGCACCTTCCACTTGCCGAGCACTTTGCTAATGTCCAAACTGTCATACAAGTGTTCACGAACACATTTCACACTAGTAGAGTTGTAAATTCCACTGTTGCCTTGCGCAGTACGGTTTGATTCAGCGTCGAAGTCGTAAATTATAAATTCTTCAGCAGATATCAATGTAAACAGAAGCAACATCCAAGGTAAGACTCGATAAAATAACTCCATTTTCCAATGTTGTGGACTTCACTACACTTTTCTGACATTAAACTTCCGACTTATTAATGTTAAATTCGAATAATCTCGTGCGAGACTTATAATTCGAGGTTTGCACTCGCGCTGAAATAGCGCTTATAAAAGATCGTAGCCGACTGAGGAGAGTAGCGGCGCGCGCGCCTGACTCACGCGGCTTGATGTTATCAAAGTTGACCCAACGCTTTTATATGAACAGACTCGCCCGCCAGATAGTATTTCCCGCGAACTCAAANGTACAGACGACAGCAGGTCAACGTATACGAATCTGTCAAATTTTACCAATCAAATATTAACCTACCAGATCTTAGTCATCGACCAAGTAGGTGTAAAGGTTAATAGATATAATTGGCACCCATATTCGAAGAAGTCTACTGGCTTTTGAAAGGGTACCTTCACGTGAGTTCATCATTTTGTAGGAAATATCAAATAAACAAAAAAATATTAGGGTGTTCAGTGTGCACACTATGTCGTTTCAAACACTGGTTTCAAGCAAATATTTTTTGTTTTGTAGTTTTGTTCTGTACAAACACGTACAGTTAGGCTAAATAATGAAGGTAAGGTGCGGGTTTGTAGTTTTAAGTCACAAATAAATATTTTTACATATTGGACTATTCAGGAAATAACTGAGTTGTAACTGTTCAGTTACGAGCATTGCGCCCACGCAATATAAAATATGTATAGAGAATAAAAACCCATATTTTTAACACAGTTGCGTAGGAGCCAGTCTTATACCTACCTACAATTTGTTTGCTATGATTTGGAACAACATTTTATTTTCATATTTAAATTAATCAATTTAATGTTAATACACAAATTTATTCAGTTTTATCATCAATCCGGGCCAATGCTTGGGTTTAGCGGAAATACCGATGATAGTGATTTAAAGTGAAATGAAGGACGTAGACATGCTTCATAAATATATTTTGTTTCTAAGCTCAAAAGTTACTCATTGAGCCAATTTTAGAAAAGACTGGTCATTGGTTCCAGTTTTGACTGGCTACCGAATCATGACGTTTCGCTAACACTAATATTGATTCAAGGTGCTTCTCCGTTCTTACTCAGTTGTAGAGGATGTTAATTTATACCAATTTTTCGTTAGACATTTTTTAAGTTTATTTATTGAAGGTACAGTAAAAATATTCAATTGTACAAACATTTAATAAGGTCCAAAAGAACGCCGTTTTAGAAACAACAATGTTTCACCAAGACCCTGAAACCTTATATCCTAAGCGTAAAATATATAAATAATTTGTAACATTACGGAGGTACAAAAAATGCGAAGGCGTAACATACTTATAAATTATCTTATTTGACAGTCAATAATCCCGTCTTCTAAAATCACATTTCGTTATTCGTACTATTTACGTCACTAACTTAACAGAAAATATTCAGCCTTATAGTATAAATAGGCTATTACTATTTTCAGTCTTATTGGTGTAGGAACATAAAGATCAGAATAAAAAAACACACATGTTAGAAAATCATTAAGGAATTCTTAGCGACCGTCAGCCGTTGTTACAATGAAATTTGCTCAATTGACGGAGTTACACAATACAATCAGCAAGTACTCTGAACGACATGCACAGAAACTTAAATAGGTCCTAACTACTTATAAAATATTCACTTCATTTAAGTAAGTACTGGTTTTAATTAGTGTACAACTTAAACTATCAGCTCAACACATCACAGGGAATACCCGTTTACCGAAATTCATTTTTCAGATCACATCGGATATTGAGAAAACATCAATGAAAATATCACGCGCAGTACCAATATCAATCAGCACCACAATTTGTTAGTCACATGTCGATTTATGCTCGTATCAAACGTCTTAAACTGTCAAAATTGTAAAGGACGTATCGGCGGTCTTACATTGCCAAAATTTAAAAGCAATAAACCTACCCCAAACGTGGTAGTAGGGAAGTATGGGTCCTCCCAGATTTTGACTTCTGGACAGCTGTTGTACACGCTGACGCCTTCTTTGCTCAGGTGCGTGTACAACTCGCGCACCTTCCACTTGCCGAGCACTTTGCTAATGTCCAAACTGTCATACAAGTGTTCACGAACACATTTCACACTAGTAGAGTTGTAAATTCCACTGTTGCCTTGCGCAGTACGGTTTGATTCAGCGTCGAAGTCGTAAATTATAAATTCTTCAGCAGATATCAATGTAAACAGAAGCAACATCCAAGGTAAGACTCGATAAAATAACTCCATTTTCCAATGTTGTGGACTTCACTACACTTTTCTGACATTAAACTTCCGACTTATTAATGTTAAATTCGAATAATCTCGTGCGAGACTTATAATTCGAGGTTTGCACTCGCGCTGAAATAGCGCTTATAAAAGATCGTAGCCGACTGAGGAGAGTAGCGGCGCGCGCGCCTGACTCACGCGGCTTGATGTTATCAAAGTTGACCCAACGCTTTTATATGAACAGACTCGCCCGCCAGATAGTATTTCCCGCGAACTCAAATACGTAAACAAGATTTTCCTTAATGTGAAAGAAAGTTTCACAATTTCGAGTAATCAACCTTTAATGAAGATTTTTTTTTCTTTAAGAAAATATATATGAGAATTACAGTTGTAAGTAGGTATTGCTTCATGTACGATGTAAGACATATATTGCGTAACTATTAAACAACATGGAAAATATCATAATTAAAGAAAATAAAAACATATGAATTGAGAACGTTTAGTTAAAAGTCAGTTTTACCTTTAGTAAAATCTCGGCAAATGTGTAAGAAAATTCAAGGTTTTATTTTCATTCTTGTCGTATATTTACATTCAAGTATCCCACATGTTTACTGTGATCAGTGATTACTAATTAAGTATCATATATTTAGTGGTTATTAAGAATATCTTAGTCAGAATATATTAGTAGTACGACTACCATTAGGGATTTTATTAAGGCACTATTTAAAGTAAGGTCCTAACACTTAGCAGACGCCTGCACCTGCAATCCATAGCTTGTTCATTAGAGAGTTATAAGTAAATCTTTTTGTAAGTCTCTTTCTCTTTATTACTAACTCCAACTTTATAGATACTGGACGTACAATTAAAACGTAATATATTTTTTTAATTACATAAAATTGTGTAAACAAGTAGCCGCGTGTGCACAATTCATAGGTCTGTGGCTGGAAGTAATAACGCTGGTACATATTTGTCACAACAATCGTTATGTGCGGGACGAAACTAATTGACGGACCGTCAATTGATTCCAGAGCGTTCATGCTTTCCCAATAGAAAGCTTCCATTGCAGACCTTTGTTTTAACTATAAATAATTAGACTACCGTCATCAATCGCGGTAATTAATGTTTTGTCATATGGTACAAAGTATGTAGTGAAAAATATACCTATATTTTGTTAAGTACTTGCATTAATTAAATATCCATGAGGGCTGAGTGCTTTATTGCGCAACTGATTTGTGTGGTAAAAGTTCCGTTTCCCATATACATTATGTCGCAGTAATATAATTCTATTCCTAGAATAACTATATTCCTAGTAAGATAATAATGAATCGCTTTCGTATAACTATGTTACGGTATATAATTATATTCACATACACAAACATATATCAAAGTTTATTGAAGAAGCCATCGTTTTGCTCATTAAACTTTTGTCCTTATTTCACACCAATATTTCACAAAATCTCTGTATAGTAAGATATTAAAAAACTTACCTGATCGACAGGCTCTGAAATGTGTATCACAATGCAGGTCCTCGCGTAGTCGATCCTGGAGTCTCCGGCCAGATGCTGAATGAACTCCACGCCGTACCACATGCCCATTAGGCTGTCCACCCAGATGCCCTGCTGCGGCGACCGGTTCACGCAGTAGTCCCTGATATTCTTCATAAACGGCATCTCGTATGAGCTGTATCCAGTACCATACCCTTGTCCGACTTGTCCATAGCCTTGCCCAGACTGTCTATATCCTTGTCCATACCCCTGGCTGTAGGTGTCTCCATATCGTGGAGTTATGTCTCCACCAGGAGGATAAAACACGTTCGATCTCGGAGTAGTGTAGGAGTTATAGCTCGATGAATATGTCGAGCTTCCAGGGCTGTAGTTGGGGTATCGGGTCACTTCAGGGAAGTTAGCTATATCGCTCCCATAGCTGCCAGATTTG
The DNA here is from genome assembly GCA_002382865.2 of Heliothis virescens. Classification (NCBI taxonomy): domain Eukaryota; kingdom Metazoa; phylum Arthropoda; class Insecta; order Lepidoptera; family Noctuidae; genus Heliothis; species Heliothis virescens. The sequence goes on along the minus strand of NWSH02000519.1, from coordinate 9,964,378 downwards.
TATGGATTTTGGTTATACGGATTCACTGTGGTGTAACTGGAGCTGGAGTACGTGGCATATCTTGCATCTCCAGGCTCGGCGTACCGCTGGTAGTTCGCGCTCTCGGCTGTGGCCCACAAAACAATTAAAACCACCACTTTTCGGTACATTTCTAATTGTTTTTTGGTATTCGATGTGTGTCGTCGCGTGATAGTAGGGTTGTGTGACTGGTGCGAGCTCGCGATGGGACTGGGAAGTAAACTAATTACGACTAATTCACGACCACTGGTCCCGGAGTTGGGAACACGTCTAAGTAGTATTTAAAATTTCTTGTGGCATGTTGATGACATTAACAGTTAATAGGATGATGATATGAATACAAAATGTCGTAATTAGCAAATTGAAAAATGTGCACATGTTTTAACTAGCAAGAGACAATAGCTTTTTACTTTTAACCTAAAATAATAATATGATTATGGTTACGATGAAATGATAAAAGAATTTTAAATTTTTGGGAGCGTAAGTAGATAGCATTTCAGGTTGCTACAATGTTTTATTGTTTGAAATCATAAGAAACGGACTTATTGCATCTTGCGCAGGTGCAGGTCTGTCCCTTATTATTCATTCAAGGCATAAAAAACGTAGATTAATGTAGGTATTAAGTTTCTGTCTCATAATTCAAGGTTACAAGACCTTTGAAAAAATAAAACAATATCCTATATGTATAGCATTAAAATGGGATGTATATGTAGTGATGTATGGCACCTGAAAAAAATTTAATGATTTATCATGTCGAAATTGTGGTTTATTTTAGGTTACTTTAATCAATTAAATGAATTTTGTTATGCTTCTACATAGCTACAAACTAATAAGCATCGTCTTCTGGCTAGTCTTTTCTCAAACTTTTTTGGGGTCGGGTTGACTCCTAGCTGCCAGTCTTAACCAGATGCAACTGAGTACCAGTCTTTTGGATAAAACGACGAACGGCAACTTTAAAATTAACTGCCAAAAAAAATATTGCCAAAAAAATCTACTTTGGTGATTGTTGAGAGGATAGGATATACTTAGGTACTTATTAAGCATAATCTTTGTCGAAAAAAAATGAAAAACTTCATTCGAGGACTGCCTATATGAAGGACCAATTTTCCCAACCCACGAGATCAATTAAGGCCCTCCGTGGCACGTTTATACTCGACATCTAATTACCTTTTGTCTATATCATAATTTCTCGTAAGGTGATTCACAAATCCGGTGTGGCAAACGGTTAATTGATATAATTCGTTTATGTCCTGTCGTCGACGGCTGTGACCCTGTCTCCTGTGCTGGTCACAGATCAGAGGCCACTGGTACATCCTCGTTCACAAACAACTCTATTGTTGTTAAGGACCAGTAGTTAAGTTTCACCACTCATTATTAAATAGGAACTAATATTATGTACTATGATGTCCTAACGGGATCTACCAATGACTAATAATAGCAAAAAAAAAATGCCATTTCAATTTTTACATACCCACTGGTTAAGGGGAAGAACGGTCAGTAAGTTCCAAGCCTACGCATTCATGCCAAGAATGTGTTATTGATATCTAATAATACTCAACTGATATTGACAAAAATAATACAGTTAAATAACCGGTTTTGCTGTTAAAAAAAATAGCATGAAATTTCGTTAATACTACGTAGATATAAGCAACATACAGAAACAACAACAAAAGGTATTCGCACCTATCTTTATTTCTATCTATTGAAAAATATTGCGCGAACAATTGTTTGTTGGTTGATTAATATGTTGCAAGAACGTGGAAACGCTATCAGGCTTCTAAACTCGATTCTGACAACATGACATCATCCCGCGTAATCCAATACAATCATAGTTGCGAATTACGATAGCAATATTTATACAACACTAGCTTCTGCCAGCGGCTTCGCCCGCGCTATACTTGTAATCCCGTTTTTTCCCGTTCCCGTGGGAATTTCGGGAAATCCTTTCTTAGCGGATGCCTACGTCATAACATCTGCCTGCGTCCCAAATTTCAGCCCGATCCATCCAGTGGTTTCGGCTGTGCGTTGATAGATCACTATGTCAGTCAGTCACCTTTGAGTTTTATATATTTAGATATTTTCATTTTTATATTATAGATGTTGTATACTTATTATGTTTTAATTCTAAAGAAACTAGAGTTGAATGTAAAAGTACCCAAATAGTTTCGATTAGAGGTTAAGTAGGTATGGTTCGTGACGTTGTTCGTGGATATTTGTTTTTTTTTCGGTCGCGGAAAAGGTAGGTACCTACATACCTATTATATCCATATATCCGCGTTGTATTAAAATGTAAATATACAAGTATCAATGTCGCTTATCTTTGGTACCTATTAGGTGTATTGTACCGTATTATGCTTAACGTTTTACATCATTATGTAATTTCTTTATCTTCTTTGTTCGTAGAAAATGAAAATACGTGAGCTATTTTTGGATGTTGATATGTATATGTCACCGGAAAATAACAAGATCCGTATATTTATAAATTTCCTAGGAAATTTATAAACTTCCGTAGGATTCTAAACGGGAGATAAATTGTATTATTTTACGTCCTTATTTTCGTAAATTTATCAATTTCCGACGTCACACGGTAAATTTATAAACTAACGGATATCTATTCGTAAAATTCTAAATGGTTCGACCAATCACAGAAGCTCTTTTAAATATACGCATCTTTGAAATACGTAAAATAACACACTGCTCTCTGATTGGTTATAGCGGCACTGCTTGTGTCCATAGACTTCAATGGCGGCCGCGAGGAAGGAGAAGTGACACGTGACAGTCAACCAATCAGATCATGCGTAGTGCGTACTTATTATTTTACGAGTGACTTCAGTAAGTTTATCAATTTACGAAATTGTGAACGTAAAATAATAATAATTTATCTCCAGTTTAGAATCTTACGAAAGTTTATCAATTTACTAGGAAATTTATAAACTTACGGATCTTGTTATTTTCCGGTGACATATACAAGGTGTGTCTTATGTTACGGGAAAATGTTGTGCAATGAGGGTTTTCTAAAATGGTCTTCACCAGATGGCAGCACTGTAGCGTCAGGTCCAAACACAAATCAAAACTTGTATTTTTCGATCGTTTTTTGATGTAAATACATTCTTAGAATGTTTGAAAAATAATATATTTTCCTTTACTTTAATTTTATAGTAGTTAGACCTTAAGTTAGACTAATCAAATTGCGGTAATAACCTTTCAAAAAACTTTTCCTTGTAGCAATGACTATTGTACCTCTTTTTTTAGCTGAATCTTCAGTTTGGCCTTAATTAACCTTAATAAATCAATAACACTACTAAATGCGTAAAATTTCACGAAAAAATCATTCGATCAGTTGAAATCTGTACTATCTGACAGCTATTTGGACCTGACGCACATGAAGCGCTCTCTGGTGGCAAAAAAAGTTTTGAAAACCCTCATTGTCGATTGCTAGTTAATTTCACATTAAAGATTAATACATGAGGATATCTTAGAGTTGTAGTTGTGTAGCTATTGGTTTATCAAAACTATAATTATTATTGGATAACATGCTCAAATAACTCACGATTAGATAATAATATACCTACTTCCTTTGAAAGGTCAATAGATTAAAGGGAAAAGGATTTAAAAAGTTACATATAGGGACTTTGGCAGTGCTATAATAGGTACAGTTATGTTTTATCGTGGGTATATGCGTCCATAAATTAATATACACGGAAGACACAATTCACTCTCATCATAGAAATCTGAAAAGTAGTCTTTCATACTACATACTTATAATGAAATTTAAATGTTTGCACTTCTAGAGTGCATAGCTTACTTATCTATCAGGAATCTATTTACTTACAAAAGTCATCAGAAATAACACACCATTCTTTGAATTTTCAACATTTAATTTAATACAGTCTAAGAAATATTTAATACAGGACTTCATAAAAGTACAAAAACAGCCGAACACATAAAAACAAAAATCACTGAGCTAGTTTCAATGCAGCCTGCACACACCGCGGAATATCGATACACGTTAGGTAGCTCGAAGTTGAAGAACTGCCTCTTGTAGTCGAACCACTCCCACCTGTCGACCCTGGATGGTGATCTTCGGAGGATCAGCGAGAACACCGCCCCGCTGATCTCGGAGCAATGGTTGATGATCATGACGTTTTGCTTAACCTTTAATATTCGTATCACCTGCGGATGCCTTGGAGGTTCGTCGGGGTTCCATACATCTGGGTAAGAGAGGAAATTGTTAATTTCAGTAACGTATAGCCAGCTGAGGTAACACTGCTGAAAACTGTTATTTATTTACTGCACTTTATAAGCCAGTCCTTTTTAGTAGTCCGTGTTAAGTCCTTACGAAATAAAGAGGGAATTTCTTGTTTGAATGTACATACCTATGATGTGAATGCCTAAGTGGGTCATTGAGGCTCGTATATCGATCCTGTTTTGGTTCAAAACCTGGTAACAATGTGCTTTTTCAAGATATTCCCTGAATTATCGCGAAATATAATATGTGCTGCGGTATATTATACCCTTAAATTAAATAAATGAAAGAGATTAGATACCAATTCCCCTGGCCAACATTTCTCTCTCCAAAGGCCTGCGCTGGTCGGCGGTCCACAGCCCCGGCGCCTCTGGGGTGTAGGTACAGATAGACCTGCTCCACGGACTGCCCGTCCTCATCCCATACCACCCGCAGCCGTCTCTCGTTGTATATGTCCCTCTTCGCTTTCCTCTTCACTCGTATATCTAGCCAGGAGCCAGACAAAACGTCTTCCGACCATGGGTTGCTTTTGTATGACCGCCAATTTTCATCTGAATAGTTGTGTTTTTGGATCTAGAATAAAACCGAGCTTATTACAGAATTGCATTGTCTCTTTTATTGATGAGGGGATTTTTTATATCACATCCCGAATGAGCAATGTGATGAATCACGATAAGCGATATCGTGAGATCCTGTGGGGTTTACATTAATACCTACCTAATTGATTTGACATTGTAATTTACTACCAATCTTTACTCGTGACACTGCTGAAAATGATAAATCCTTCCATGAATGTCTTATCAAGCTGGTAATTCTGGAAGTTTCTACTTATCATTTGGAACGCTCATTTTTTTTCTAATAAATAGCTATGTATAATAGTTATTCACGAGTAACTTATAAAGTGCTACAATAAATTAACTGCAACACATATATCACAATTTCATCAATTAAATGATCGCTTTTAATTAAGTTGTTCTAGATAGCCCGCTGCATGCGTAAGGTAGGTCTTACCTATTAAACTTGAGGCATCACCTTCGAAACTAGCTCTAGCTGGATAAGTAAATATAACAATTAATACTTACAGACCAGTCTAGCCAATCATCTTGAGGTTCAGTAGTGACGTCAGTTATGTGAAGGGTGACGCAGCCCACGGTGTTAGGCTTGTTGGTCAAGTCCGGAGTGTGCTGGGCGTATCCGACGCCGTACCACATGCCGTACACATCTTCTATGTTGAAATGATGAGCCCACCGTATGTTGTCACCACAGAACCCGTGGACGTGGCCCACGGCAAAGAGTAGACAAAATGGCAGCGCGGCCAACATGTCCGTACTGGGTTCGCGAGGAATATGGGACAAGGCGCCGTTCGAACCCGCGGTGCTAATTAGCGAATTGGTGCAGGTGATGCTCCCTGCATGGCGCAACTGCACTAGGTATGACTCATTGGAACTCATCCCGTAAACAATATGTTTAGTGTATATCTATTGTATTGGTTGAGAATACTTGATTGTTGTAATCTGTTTTAAATCAGTATGCAGAACATGGCGAAATGCTAATTGTTGTTGATCCTGATACTTGTATGATCAGCATAACTTCAAGGCTGTCTTTATATTTTTTATAGTTTCTACTTGGTTTCTTTCAAAAATAGAATACTAGAGCCTACACGAAGGCTAAAAGCAATTTTCTGCCGCGAAAACATGTAGAATTTCCGCAGGATTGTGGGTGCAGTCGTGGGTGTAGCTTATTTTACGAGATAAATGGAAAAATACTTATAAGAAATGATATGTCTTTAGGCCAACATATATTTTAAAAGTCGTACTTGTATACTTGAACCACTTATAAGTAGTTTCCTTAAAAGTCTTCAGTCAATTAGCGGTTTAACTTTTGAAACAGTCGATGGATTTTTACTTTATATCCGATGATGATGGCGTCCTAACCGATTGCCGGGCACGGCGGCTGTTCTCATATAAGGAGATCAGCCAGCTACTCAGGACATATTATAGTACAGAAGCATTTGCGCAGACACAGGTGCACTCCCTATTCCCTCACTCTCATAACCCGATGAGACGGCAATCCGACACGACCGGACAGAGATTAGGCGCAGGACCGACATTAACGTGCTCTACGATGCACGGGTGTATCAATCACCAACTTCCAACTCCGGGCTGCTTTGTGAAAGTTTCTAAAACCCACAAAGCGATTTCGGCCCGACCCGGGAATCAAACCCCGTGCACAGCAGTCCGCTATACGACAACTAGACCAACGAGGCAGTTTTATATAGGCAGTTGTATATCTAATCTGCATCTAAAAACCATTATCTAATTTCCAAAAAATAGTATTTTTTTTCTGTAGTAAGTTAATCTCAACCAAGTCCTCAGGTTATTTAGTATGTAGGGTACTAGTTAAATCCATTTTGATCCTTGCTTCAGTAAACAATATCAATAATTGGCAGACCTTTTGGAATACTTAAGCATCAATAATTCCAAAATCCCGTTGAATTGGTTTCGCTCTGAGAGACTTTTTGCTTCGAACAAATATCTTGACATAAGTAGACAGACAACAATTGTTTGCTTCAAGCGTATTGGTACAACAAAGAACTCGAGATCTATATTTTATACATGACTTACCCTAATCCTTATTGAACGGAGCTGGAGATAAGACTATTTTACCTTTGAAGATTGGTAGGTATTCGGATTAGACCGTAGTCTAAAGATAGGACCGGAGGACAAGAAATTGCTTTACAAAACGACACGTACGTAATAAATAATTTATTTCTCTTTTCTCATACAAAAATATAGGTATTAATAGTTTTATCTTTGAATACTAGACATACTTCTAAAATGTAATATATTACATGTGGGATCCCCAAATTGTAAAAGTAATTATAAAGAGTAGTAAAGTCGATATAGTTGCGCTTGAGGCTGAGTTTTCACAGACCCTTTTGAGGGCAGATGTGGAGAGGTGCTTCAGAGTGAACACGTTGTGGATACTGGCCAGGTCTTCAGGGGTCAGCTGGTTCTCATTTCTGGAGAGCACGACGCTGAACAGCTGTGAGTTGGGCAGCCGCATGCAGAAGTTCAACACCAAGTGGTTGTTAGCCACTTTCAATACTTGGATGACACCGCCGAAGAATCTGTACATGTCGCCGACAGCTGGAATAGAAGACATAATACTGTAAACCAGCTAATAGATGCACGCGAATACTTATTTCTATTCGATTTGGATATGGGGCAAATAATTCATATGACTCATAATTTATGTTTTGGAATTTGAAACTTGGCCCGACCCTTGTTGCATAGCCTTTACTTTTAAGTGTTTAATTTTTATAATGAGCCCTTGTACATACTTATGGAATAACATGGTAAGAGAAATGAAATGGCACCTATACACAACTTGCTTAATATACCCATTATTTACGCGCTCCTTCCAACTCAATCCCTCTGTTATAATTAATATGTATAGCGTCTATTGTAAAATCCTAGACAAGAAACAGTTCCTTACATCTATTAGGTACATCGGTGGCCCAGAATCCTTTGTGGGAAGTGTTGACCTTAATGTGGTAGTCATCTTGCCAGATACCCTCGTGCCACTCTAGCACGAAGTGTCTGATGCGGTACGGCTCATGCATGGAGTACTGGCGGTTCACGTACGGCGAGTTCGTTAGCTGAGGGTACGGCGTCGGCGGAGTAGGCTGGAACAGAGAAACTTAATTCAGTTTCTAAACGAAAACAAATGAGGAATGCTTATAATAATTATTCACTCACTAAGTTATGGTTCAACAGGCCACCTTCAACATAATCCTCAAACTTTCTAATTTGTACAATAGGGCAGTACGGATTAGCCTCAGTTTTCGTAACATTTTCCCTGTGGAATATGTATTCGTGAATGTACCACATGCCTAACACGGCTTCCTCATCAAAGTCATGCGTTGGGTTTAAGTTCTGGCAGTAATTGACGTTGGCTGCCAATATGGACGTAATGAAACATAATCCGAGTAAAACTACGGCCATCATTGAAATGTGTGATGAGTAGTCGTGAGCGATCTGTTTCCCGACACCGGGAGTCTAATTATCATTCAAACACTGTCCCACTTGATTACATTACGTCTTGTTACGTACTTAGATGGACCATAATTACAATTAACCTATTAATTGACACTACCACCCTGTATCCTGTTAAAGTAGGCCTTTTAGAGGATCACACAGTCAAAGACTAATAAGCATAAGTGCTTTCATTTAAAACTTGCACTAATGTTTTTGCTTTACGTTAAAGTACATAAGTACGTTGTTTATCAGTTGTGAGCACCCACAACGCAAGCTATAAATTAATAACTGAACTAATCGACATTGTGTGAAAAGTTGATATTTATTTATTGTTTTGTACCGAAGCTATAGGTCATGCAATTATATTATCAACGACACAATAACAGGCCATCGAAAAAAAGGCTTCAGTTCACGTAACGTGCATGTAGGTAAATATTTAAGATTGGTGACTAAAAAAAAATTATAAAAGGAAACCTTTTTACTACACAGTAATTATTATTAGATATGTCCATTCGCAAAAAAAATCGCTTATTTGCGTACGGAGGACTAAGTTATTACTATACACTGATGGATGAAAAATCTTCTTTGCGATTTTAGACTATGAGCATATTAAATTTTATTTCATCTATTTCATCTGGCTTACAAGGGAAACTGAGCAAAGAAACTCTTATTATAGTGGTTTACCGATATGTTAACGTATAATGAATAGGTCCTACTGGATTATATTATAACTACTACTTATAGTGCATAAACCTATTTACAGCAGGACGTATTCGAAAAATAATTTATTTCAACATCATTATTATGCAATAACATAACTTGCAGGGTTAGTATAAATAAACCAATCAAATCAACGAACCTCAATATTTAGCTCCTTTATGTCAATGTAAAAACATTCCTGTGTATGCTCTATTTTATACTCTCCTCTAGTGTGCGGTATTTTTTCTACGCCATACCAAACGCCAGATATTTGGTCCAAACTAATATTTCCGTAATACGGCGACAGGTCATCACAATATTTATGACTTTCGAAACTGTACTGACTGTAACATTGCACCAAACCAAAACACAGCGAAATCAGAATAACACTATTGCACGCCATTGGATTAACCGGACTGGATAACCCGGATAATATCGGATAAAGTTTCGGATAAACTGAACCGGCAGTACTAGGAGACAATGTGCGAAAGGAGATGTTTTACAGATTAGCCCGGCGGATAGAGTGAAGGCGAAGTGGCGAGAACACGTGGGCGGGCTCCCAAATGAACAGCACTCGACTGGCGCTGTACCAGTCGTGGTGGTAATTTACTACTTATGCGAGAATACTTCCTTAATAAACTTTATCAACACGTTGACAGTCCCCTCTCATGTAAGTCAGACGTGCGCCGGTGCACACATATCATACAATTTTCCAAACTGTACGTACCTACAATTATATGACAAGTGTTTTCGGTTATGAAACGATCCACTGAAATTGGTTTTGAATATTTCCATAGGCATTAACGGTAACTCGAGAGTGCCTCAAGGGAAAGATGATTTTCTTAAGAATTTTCCAGTGCCTTCTCAAGTTTTCCGTAGACAAAAGCTTTCCCCGGCATACTTAGATGCCAGGAGAGCAGAAGTATTAGAATATGGGGTGGAGAAAATCAATATAGCGCTCTGACGTCATGAAGGGTGGTTATCGAACGGGTCACGCTCAGATACGGCATAGTAGTGTGTGTAATATCGATCTGCCCATACTTTTGCACAGTTGAGAATGTGTGACTCTTTCTATAATATATTCATGACGCGATGACAATGTATAATGACGCGATGACTAAAATCATTATTTTTTTATAAGTATAACGAGATCTTTTGGTTTGTAGGGATATTTAAAATTTATCTTTAAAACTATAAACGAAGTAAAAATACTTTGTCAAACATTAACTGGTAAGGTACCTAATACCGTGAGCTCTTACAACGTTCATTCAGTGACGTAGAAAGAGACTGGTGCGCAATGCGTGACGTAGTGTGCCATGTCTGTCGGAGACTCTGCATACCAAGAACTCAAAGCTCGAAGGAAGTAGCATCAACATGTACCTGCTACTGCTACAGACAAAGCTAACTCTCAGAACTATTACACTAACACTAGTAATTATGCAATTTGTTCTTTAATAAGATTCGTCATTAGTTCGCTAACGAATAAGTATACACAACGGTATGAGGTAATTCAGACGGACACATTCTGCATAGTATTTTGAAATAAATGCAGGTCAAAGTTTGGAAATGAAGTTATAATTTTTTAATTATTCAGAAATTTAATTATCATTCATACTACAGTTTGCAGAGCTTACATTAGCTGCCGAAGTGTTCGTGTAACGCTAACATTGCTCTGTCGTGAACAACTCAACGAGTCCTTTGTAGCGATTAGTAACGCGCCAGTACTCTATGTACCTAAATACCGGGACAACATATATGTATGTACGATGTTTCAGACTAAATCTAGGCTAACAATGTTTCCATCACAATCTGATGTCTTAGTACTTAGGTACAGAGGAATCTGTGAATTTGAGGTAAACGGCATAGTTTGAGCTTTTATTTCTCTTGCTTCCAATATTTTATTGAAATGTTCTTTCTAATTTTCAAAATAGGAATGAAGTTATTAATTTCATTTGGCACAATAAAATAGTTGGCATTATAGTTAGATCGTAATTAAATACACACTTCATAGATATAAATTAAATAGTTATTAAATACAATTAGTAGCTTTAACTAAACTACATTTTACAGAAACAATCATATAACTAATGTCATGTTTTATTTGACGCACCTAGATTTTTGACCAAAACATTTTCTCACCTCTAAAATACCAAAGTCCCAAGCATGGGAGTAATAAACCCCATAACATGCCATTGAATTCGGATAATACCACCCCAAAGGCTTTGTGGTTTTCTCTACTAAGGCTGCATAAGTGACGTGGAGCCGCCGACTTGCTACGTCACGAAGGGTCGATACTTCAGGCACGGAGCGCGCGGAGCGTAGGCTCTACGACTGCTACGAGCGCCTACAGCGAAGTACGCTACGCTTTCAACGTAGTGTGCGGTAGTTTGATTGCTCGTAGCATTTTAGTTGCGTCGAAATAGTCTCGCAGTTTTCTTTTATAACTTAAAATTATAAAATTAAATTACTTTTTATTTTAAAAACTATATTATTGAACAGTAAGAAAAAATACATTTTATTTTGTCACTTTATTAGCGAACCTACATTGATATAAATAAAAAATATATTATCAACAATTCAATACAAAAACGTTTTAATTTATAACATAACTATCAAAATAAACAGCATGACAAAAAACACCACCCAACGAAAAAGCGTTTTACCTCCAAAAAAGTTTTGACTTCGTAAAGTTTCAGCTGAACAACATGCAAGGACGACCGCGTAGTCGACGTTTCAGAGGTTATTTGTACCAGGAAATCAGGATTAGAAGGATATGATTTTCAGGCTGTTTCAGGCTGCTCTCTGTAGCCCGCAGTTGCGATCAAAACAAAACTATTACCACTGTGTATACTCCGTACTTTTGTAATTTATAGTGCTGTTTATAGTGAATAAAGTGTGTATGGAATAAAAATACAATAAAACATGTTCATTGTGTACTTTATAAGATGTTTGCTTGTATAAGACCCAATTTATATCAAGGACATAAATAATGTATGCTAATATAAATAAATATAACGTAGTAATAATAGTTGTTGTTCTTGTAAAATTATAATAACACATAATAATAAACAATATACCGATCACCATCAACTTCAAAAACTTTTTACGTGATTTGATTTTTTACCTAAGATTTTGTAGCTAATAGTGGTATTTTCTTGGAAAATTAAAGAATTTAAATACTACAGTTATTGTTAAGGTAACGACGGTTACGGTATAGTCGCTACAACAGAGAAGAAAAGTTGGGAAGCTTAAATAATATTTTATTAAACTATCAAATATTAAGTTTGTAACGACTGGTTAGCGAAATAAATAAGCAATGGAATCACAAAACAAATGAATACCAAAAAAAACGATTTAATTAACAAGTGGCCTATGGCAATATTTTTAGCCCTATTAAAATTTCGTAGCTGTACTTACACTTAACAAGTCGTAGAGCCTCGGCGTAGCGCGTAGTAGCGAGGGCAGTTTGGCGTAGTCTCTAAAACTTGCCCTCTCAAATTTTCCGTAGTGACGTAACGCCCTGACTACGAAACTACTAGGGTAGCATGAGCACCGAGAAGGGTTGTACTCGCGATAAGTTGACAACTAACGCGGGCGCCCCGCGCTTGCTAGTGTAACACAATAGGGCACCATGATAGTAAGAAGGTTAAAATAGTTTTGTCTAACTATTGGGTGGAGGGTGGTCGCGAGGGGTGCTGACGTCACACATGATAACCACTAGGGAGGGATTCGCGAAGGGCAAGTGACTGATGATTGATAATAAACGATAACAATGTTTGGATATGGGAATATATCGATGGTATGTAAATATCATAAGGGGACTATGTTTATCATACCTAGGCAGGTACATCAGTGATAACGCTGTTTGCAGTGCCATTAGGGTGATGGAGGTAACGAGCACTAAATCCTATATTTTAAAACTTATTTAGAAGTCGCGAATAAAATCCAAAAATTAAAAGGAACAATGCTGACTGATAATTAAAAAGTGACCTACTTCTGGTATGAAAATCTTGATAACATACCTACACATATTTTTTTCTATACTTCGTTAAGACCACTCAAACAAAAAAGTGCCTGATTCATTATACAATTCATGAAATTTTTATAATCACCAAACGACCATCTGAATACCCTCTTCCACAGTTTTCTTAATCCAGTGTAATTTTGGCTGAAATCCCTAATTACATCATTAAGTTTTCACTATTCTGGTCACCTACTTTGTGACTTCTGAAACCGGTTCAGTATTCCCCTACGATAAATTTTACCCATTGGATCAAATCAATAAAGGCATATATTTTTAATTCTAGTTTAGATTTAAAGTTCTTTAAAACTATCTTTAACGAATAATTTAATTTGCAGTTCGAAAATGACATTCGTAGTTCACCTAATCCACTTGTTTCTAACCTTAGGTTCACAAAACTATTTTTAGACTAAAACCTGTCAGTATAACATTCTAATAACATTGCTTGACGATTATTTTAAAAATACTAATCATCCTCAATAGCTTAGAAAAAATCATCGAAAAAATGCTTCGAGATTGCTCCAGTGTGCAGCACATTTTACGCATTCCAGACGTCAGCCGATCGATAAATGACGTCCACAGCACCAAAACTATAGGGGTAGGTTTATATCCATTATTTTATGAAGCCCTAATACAAAGGGTCACGATTCGACGCTGACGTCGGCCGCACGCGAGGGGTGACTCGACGGGGGTAACGGTACACGACTACATGATTGTGACGTCATGTCTAGGTGACGATTGCTAAGGGTTGAATAAAATTTATCTCGACCCTAGATTTAAAAGATTAAGCTTTAGAACCCCAAAAAATATGTATAAAAATTAATTATCATCAGTCAGAATAAGTCAAATCCAAGGTGATGGTAATTATTTTAAATGGAACCTCCTGGGTAAAGGAGATATTTCAAGATTGATGTAGTTAGGTAGATATGCAGTGTGGTTACATGAACAGTGCTATTCGTTACATAAGTTTGAGAACGCGGAGACCTTGCAAATTACCGGTACGTGCCAAAACTGTGAATCTTTGGCATTTCACGTGACCTTTTACCCCAAGGATGACGCTTCGCAACGCAACCCCAAGTTGCTCTGTCCGCTCCAGAGGTCGATTCGACCAGGAAAACAGAGCACTTAAAGATGTACGATGTCGTTAGTTAACGAGACAATTCTGATGTTATCTTTTGATTTGGCAAATAGATTTTATTTCGGCTTGATTTTTTTTTACTTATAATTATTTCCGAAGGACTTAGGTAATGTAAGTAATTTAGTTAGAGTTCTTTTCAATGCATACTCACATTAATAAGTTTTTTGCTCCAATCCTATAGGTATCTAATCCTATGGGAGGACGAATATTAGCAAAATACAAATATTTTTTTACTAGCTTCCGCCGGCGGTTTCATCCGCGTCCCGTGGGAACTACTCCACGCACTCAGATAAAAGCATAGCCTTCCTCGATAAATGGGCTATCTAACTTTACCACCAGTTTAGGACCAGTGTAGTTCCTGAGATTAGCGCGTTCAACCATACAAACAAAGAAACAAACTCACTTCAGCTGTATAATATTAGTATAGATTAATAAGCGTTTTTTTATCAAAAAAATAATAAGATAACAGATAAATCATCATTTATCTGCTTGCAAGTATGTTCGATATAAAAATAAGGAATAATTTCGAGACGGCCCCAAGCGAAAAAAGTTTGTTGCATCGATAATACTTAATCAGCCTTCCTGTCTCACAAGACTTTTTCACTAAGCTTGAGTGATGAAAGCCCTGAAATTATCCTATGTAAGTATCGTAGGTGGTAATCACATTCAAAACTTTTTTTCATATTCTGATACTTTGATTGGCTAAATACCAAAATATACTTCCTAACTGTAATTTATCTGTTTTGCCGCGGTTTTACCCGCGTCCCGGAGGAATTTCATCCCGTACCCGGACAAAATATAGCCTTAGTAGGCTTAGAAGCTAGTGCTTCTGCCAGCGGCTTCGCCCGCTTCCCGAGGGAACTATTTCCCGTACCCGGATAAAAAGCCTATGTTGTTCCTCAGGGTCTATTCTGTCTCTGTACCAAATTTCATCAAAATCGGCTGCCTGGTTTAGGCGTGAAAGCGTAACAGACAGGCAGACAGAATTACTTTCGCATTTATAATATTAGTAGGGATGTTACTCGGAAACAATCTAACTACACAACAGTAAAATATTTTTTCAAATCTGTTCAGTCAGTTCAGTAAATTATTTTACTGTTTAAAAAATGCTGATATTTTTGGAGCCTTTTAGCGTACAAACAAACCAAAAATATTTTCTCTTTATTAGTATAGATTGCCGACTTATGAAAGTCTGGAATGATTCCTTCCGTAGAAGCCTATTTCAGTCATAGATAGAGATAGTGTTTATCCTTAATTCAATTATCAATTAAGTGTCTGAAGTCAGCCGTATAACTGACCTTGACATTTAAGTTATCAAAGGTAAGCCTATTTGTTACATCAAGTTAACCTCAATAAAAAAGTTAAACTTAAGATTTATTTAGGTAATTGTACAAACAAAATAACTACCTTTTATTTTACATAATATTTGGGGGCACTTGGCGGGGGCACGGCAGTGCCCCCGCCAAGTCGAGCGCAAAGCAAACTGCCGTACCATCCTTTACTGGAACCATTTCGACGCATTTTCAGGCCTCTGTTTGAGAACCTTTGGATAATACCAGAACGCCGAAATTTTCATCATCCAGAAAGCTATAATCACATACGTAAAACCCAGAATTTCAAGTCTGTAGGTCCTTTAATTTCGAAGTTAAGCGAAAGCAAAGTTTCGTATTTTCGACACTCACTCACTCATGATCATCAAAATAGAACTAGTACTTCCAATAAAGTCAGAGAGCTGAAATTTGGAACAGAGTTAGGATTTAATGACCACATATAAGGAAAACTATAAAAACTAGGATAATCGAAGATCTGGAGTACCTGGTGACCCTGATTAGAAAACACAAAAGCCCAACCAAACTATTA
>NWSH02000519.1:9930051-9948331 GCA_002382865.2 Heliothis virescens | reverse complement strand
AAAAACTAGGATAATCGAAGATCTGGAGTATCTGGTGACCCTGATTAGAAAACACAAAAGCCCAACCAAACTATTATAGGAATCCNATGCAGAATCATTTGCTGTCATGTTTAGTATATGCAGTATATGCATTAAAGATAGTACTCAAACACGTGCCTAACATCAATAAAAAATAGGAATTTAAGTTTTAAATAAAGTAATAAACAAATTTGAGACGCCAAAATCATAGCTACAAATTTAAATATTATCGAAACAGTTTAAAAAAACCGGCCAAGTGCGAGTTGGACTCGCGCGCGAAGGGTTCCGTACTAAGCTGTAGTTCCACGCTTGAGTAACAGATGGCGTTGTATTCAAATTGCACTGACTTTATAACTTTATAACTTTTTTTAATTTTTAGTATTTGTTGTTATAGCGGCAACAAAAATACATCATTTGTGAAAATTTCAGCTTTCTAGCTATCACGGTTAGTGAGATACAGCGTGGAGACAGACAGACAGACAGACAGACAGACAACGAAGTCTTAGTAATAGGGTTCCGTTTTTACCCTTTGGGTACGGAACCCTAAAAATAGCTTGGCGCAATTTACAAAACTCACTGAGAATCTATACCAGTACCTACAGCAAATGCAATAATTTTGAAAAAATTATGATAAAGGTTTGAGTACATCCGAAGTGGACGTTAAACAGCGGCAATCCTTTCCTATCCATAAGCGTGTTTCGCAGTCCGTAGCCGACCACGAACTCTCAGGATACGAGAAGCATCTGACAGTTTTGTTTACCTACTGCGCATGCGTGGATTATGTTATCCTGTCTCTTTCATTTTTGCCAAACATACCAGATCTCCTACTATCCTCTGTGAGCCTAGTATACTGGCCGCCCGTGAAAAGTTGTTGCCGCCCTTAATGGTCTGCGTTGGGCGGGCTTGGGCGGAGCGGCAATACGCCTTCAGCAATCGTTTGTTGCATTTCCTTACTTGACGGTATCGTCTTCTGCGATTAGACGCAAATATAATAAGGGCAGTAGCCATCCAGGGCTTATTTATTTATTTTAGCATTGTAAGACTGCTGTCAAAGAAAAGGTTAACTAAAGTCAGGCCGGTACTAATGGCTGAATAAAGTTTTCATACTTAGTTCGGAAAAAGTTTTCCACACAGATTCCTACTCCTCTACCATCAGTGTGTACCTTTTCAAGATATAAATGGTACTCATGTGACTTCAAAAAAGTTCAATGGCTGTTAGATTTCGAAGCTGGTGCATGCACGAGCATGAAAACTTCCGAGAAATTACTACACGGGAGGTGTAGGGCGGAGCGGCGCTACCCGCCTTCCGCGGAAAGCTTATTGTCTTACGATCACTATCTTCACTTACCATTAGGACAAGATTTAGTTCCTGTTGTTGAACTTAATAGGCGATAAGAATTATAACAAAGGTAAAAATAGATAAACATTTCCTTACCTTTAGGTATTTGTGTTTGTTTTAATAGCTTTTGATAATAAGGTCGATACTTATCTGTATTTATAAATCTACCAGTGTTGTTGTCCATTTATAAGGCAGCTAATAATTTTCTTGGCACGGAACAACATTATTAAAAGCATAACATTTAAATTATCTGAACATGAATGTATTACAAACATTAAGAGCTTCATTAAATATCGGTAAAAGGTCGTTTATTTTAAGAACGAGTCTAATTAAAAGATTCTTATCAATGTCGCGCGTGATTCTGAAAGAAGCCAAGGTAATGCTATAAAGTCCTCTAAATATACGGTTATGCCTTTTGTTATTATGAAGCCCTAGTAATTTCGCCACGTGACATCGACTCGCGCCGCCCTCCGAATCTGCCGGTGGGCGGAGAATTTTCCCGGAATTCCCACAAAATTTCTTCTTCATAAAACATTTCCAGAATAACTAAAACACTTTATTAGGTTGTGATTTCGGAAGTACCATTATTGAGTGGGATGATTAACGTAGGTAGAAGTAGGATGAAGATGTTAGCAATTAATTTAAAAAGAAAAGAATATAAGTACATCCCACCAAAAACATTCTGTAAAAAACTAGCCAATTCTCGCTGACGCTGCTTGTTTATCTCTAAAAAGTCGTGCTGAGTCTAAGGATTCTTACTGCGATTTCTTTACTATTATTATATTTAATGCTATATGACTGGCCGTTGATCATTCTTTAAACGTTAGTGAGTACAAGTCAACGGCCAGTCATATAGCATTAACTATAATAGTAAAGAAATCGCAGTAAGAATCCTTAGACTCAGCACGACTTTTTAGAGATAAACAAGCAGCGTCAGCGAGAATTGGCTAGTTTTTTACAGAATGTTTTTGGTGGGATGTACTTATATTCTTTTCTTTTTAAATTAATTGCTAACATCTTCATCCTACTTCTACCTACGTTAATCATCCCACTCAATAATGGTACTTCCGAAATCACAACCTAATAAAGTGTTTTAGTTATTCTGGAAATGTTTTATGAAGAAGAAATTTTGTGGGAATTCCGGGAAAATTCTCCGCCCACCGGCAGATTCGGAGGGCGGCGCGAGTCGATGTCACGTGGCGAAATTACTAGGGCTTCATAATAACAAAAGGCATAACCGTATATTTAGAGGACTTTATAGCATTACCTTGGCTTCTTTCAGAATCACGCGCGACATTGATAAGAATCTTTTAATTAGACTCGTTCTTAAAATAAACGACCTTTTACCGATATTTAATGAAGCTCTTAATGTTTGTAATACATTCATGTTCAGATAATTTAAATGTTATGCTTTTAATAATGTTGTTCCGTGCCAAGAAAATTATTAGCTGCCTTATAAATGGACAACAACACTGGTAGATTTATAAATACAGATAAGTATCGACCTTATTATCAAAAGCTATTAAAACAAACACAAATACCTAAAGGTAAGGAAATGTTTATCTATTTTTACCTTTGTTATAATTCTTATCGCCTATTAAGTTCAACAACAGGAACTAAATCTTGTCCTAATGGTAAGTGAAGATAGTGATCGTAAGACAATAAGCTTTCCGCGGAAGGCGGGTAGCGCCGCTCCGCCCTACACCTCCCGTGTAGTAATTTCTCGGAAGTTTTCATGCTCGTGCATGCACCAGCTTCGAAATCTAACAGCCATTGAACTTTTTTGAAGTCACATGAGTACCATTTATATCTTGAAAAGGTACACACTGATGGTAGAGGAGTAGGAATCTGTGTGGAAAACTTTTTCCGAACTAAGTATGAAAACTTTATTCAGCCATTAGTACCGGCCTGACTTTAGTTAACCTTTTCTTTGACAGCAGTCTTACAATGCTAAAATAAATAAATAAGCCCTGGATGGCTACTGCCCTTATTATATTTGCGTCTAATCGCAGAAGACGATACCGTCAAGTAAGGAAATGCAACAAACGATTGCTGAAGGCGTATTGCCGCTCCGCCCAAGCCCGCCCAACGCAGACCATTAAGGGCGGCAACAACTTTTCACGGGCGGCCAGTATACTAGGCTCACAGAGGATAGTAGGAGATCTGGTATGTTTGGCAAAAATGAAAGAGACAGGATAACATAATCCACGCATGCGCAGTAGGTAAACAAAACTGTCAGATGCTTCTCGTATCCTGAGAGTTCGTGGTCGGCTACGGACTGCGAAACACGCTTATGGATAGGAAAGGATTGCCGCTGTTTAACGTCCACTTCGGATGTACTCAAACCTTTATCATAATTTTTTCAAAATTATTGCATTTGCTGTAGGTACTGGTATAGATTCTCAGTGAGTTTTGTAAATTGCGCCAAGCTATTTTTAGGGTTCCGTACCCAAAGGGTAAAAACGGAACCCTATTACTAAGACTTCGTTGTCTGTCTGTCTGTCTGTCTGTCTGTCTCCACGCTGTATCTCACTAACCGTGATAGCTAGAAAGCTGAAATTTTCACAAATGATGTATTTTTGTTGCCGCTATAACAACAAATACTAAAAATTAAAAAAAGTTATAAAGTTATAAANCTTTTTAGGGTTCCATACCCAAAGGGTAAAAACGGAACCCTATTACTAAGACTTCGTTGTCTGTCTGTCTGTCTGTCTGTCTGTCTCCACGCTGTATCTCACTAACCGTGATAGCTAGAAAGCTGAAATTTTCACAAATGATGTATTTTTGTTGCCGCTATAACAACAAATACTAAAAATTAAAAAAAGTTATAAAGTTATAAAGTCAGTGCAATTTGAATACAACGCCATCTGTTACTCAAGCGTGGAACTACAGCTTAGTACGGAACCCTTCGCGCGCGAGTCCAACTCGCACTTGGCCGGTTTTTTTAAACTGTTTCGATAATATTTAAATTTGTAGCTATGATTTTGGCGTCTCAAATTTGTTTATTACTTTATTTAAAACTTAAATTCCTATTTTTTATTGATGTTAGGCACGTGTTTGAGTACTATCTTTAATGCATATACTGCATATACTAAACATGACAGCAAATGATTCTGCATAAAATAAAACATCCAACAAACGTTACTTCGAGCTATGGTCCTTGTATTCTCGCAAAATGAACTTAGGAATCGGAGGTTTAAGAGCGTAATTATTTATCTTCCTGTAGATCAGAAACCTTTCATCATCATTAACCTTCTGCCCTTATCCCAATTATTTGGGGTCGGCGCAGCATGTTTTCTTCTTCCATACTCTGATACCAGAAAGCTCAACTAGGTGAGCTGTATTTTTTATTCAAAAAAGGTATACCTATGTTACATACTTTCGTCATACATAAAAGGTAAAAGCTATTATAGACATCATGCTCCGTATATGTAAAATAGATTGCGAGACACAAAATCCAATCAAAACTCTATCTCAAAGAGAGCCGTAGTCATTTAAAGCTACTGTAAAGCCCTTTAATTTTGGCACAGAGCGACCTTAACCGTATGAAAATGATGTAGTGTGCTGACGCAGGCTGTGGGTACTTTCATATTTCATTTTACGTAACGTTTCGGGAGCAGCAGCGACATTTCACGAGGCGTGCTATTAGGGAGCGGGGTATTGAGCATCGGGTGGCGGCGTCGTACGGCGTCGTAGGTCGTGACGCGCCCGAGTGACGTCACTGCCGAGGGTGGAGGGTGCGACAGCCGGCAGGGCAAGGGTACTCACCCCCCAGTGAAAGTCGGCCCGACGGCGTCAGTACAGCCTGGCTCGTCGATCGGCTCGTACACTTTACTCCTCGCTCCTCTATTTACACCGATCGCTTAACCTCAAAGCTTGGCGTCGGGATCAGATATTATAGACAACGCTACAAATATTAATTTCGTACATACATTCAATGATACATCAATGTTCTAATTCCGTACAGTGTGTTAAAAGTTGTTAAAGTTTCGAGTGCGGTGGTTTCGCGCTAGATTATTTTGGAAATAACTGAAAACGTATTCATAAGTAGGATTTATATCTAGTCTAAGACCCAGTTAAATAGCAACGAAGCTGCAGTTGTTTTAGTGGACCATGTTAGGTACGTTTAAAAGTTTTGTCCGAACTCTTTGTTTACTGTGTCGAATGCACTGTAAGCTTTTCATGACAATGTAAAATCGCAAAATACTATAAATAAGCGTATAACCTACTTATTGTGACCATGAAGCGAAATCTTTGGAATGCCTAACTTTTCCGAAAGCGTTACACGCACCGAGGAAACTTTAATTACAGATTAATCTGAAACCCTTCAGGTGATGGTTTAAGTGATGACCTACAAGACTAAATAATGAGGCCTTCGACTCCTGTTAACCCAAACTTTTTATTTACAATCTAATTTCAGCGCCGATGCACGAAAGCAGCTAAAAATAGTCGGGGTTTGCGCGCTCGTGTCTGCCCGCAGCCGGCCCGCGTTTCTCCCTACACTATTTCTGTCTTATAGAAAAGCAATAAGATATTCTACATGCTAAAGAATACCAGTGGACGGTTTCCTTGTAGATAATGAGAAAAGTGCGTAAAAAGAAGCCGGTTGTCGCGAGGCGACAGTGACTGATGGTGTTATTATAGTGTTTACGAAGTAATCATTGTGCCTGAATTGCAACGCATTCGCTATAAGGTAACTGAATACATTATTCTTAACTCGTCCGTATTCTTAACTAAAGATGTTATGTGTATTTTTCTGAAACGCGGAGTTACGGTCGAAGCATTTATAAGTTTCCTATAATATTCGTAATTCTCCGAATTTATTGTCTTCGTCATGCTATGCCGTATCTGTTATATTCAACTTTATTGCTGTGTATATTTTCTGAATGTCTAAGTACTTTGCGTTTCTGATTTTGTCCTTGTATGCAAATTGATGAGTCTCCATGTAATACATATTTGCTTTTAGTGTAGCTTCGGCAATAAGCTTGAATTTCATGATACCATTTTGATATGAGTAAACGTAGTCTCGTTTCGTGGTATTCCTGTCCATTGCAGTTCTCTTCAAATTGAAGCAATGTCGATTAACGTAAACAAACAATAGCTTACTACAAAACAGTTAACGTATACAATATGGTTACGTGCTACAGCTCTGGAAAATTAACTTTATTGTGTGCATCTGATTGTGTGTTGTAGGAAGCTGTATATGATTATTTCCAGACGTGTACCTACATTCTGTAATGTTCTGTCGTCAATGCAACTACAGAAACATATTGGTATACTAGTTATGTATAGGTACCTGCTAATAGATAGGCATACTACTAGGTAGAGACAACAGCAGGTCAACGTATACGAATCTGTCAAATTTTACCAATCGAACATTAACCTACCTCCATTGTGATAAGGTTGAAATTCGATTGCAGAAATTTGACAGATTGTGGTAACTTGATGTGCTGTTGTCTGTACATTGTGTAAGTAATAGATCCATTATTTCAGTAAGTATGTTGAGGTAACATTAAAAACTCATTTTACATAAAAACTATGATTTTATTTTTAAACAAATAGAAATTCAACAAACAAATGTAAAATAAGCTTTAACAGTCAATATATATTAAAAAAAAACAATAACAAGATTTGATACATTTGAGCTTAAATGGCATTTTTGTGATATAATAAGGAACTCGTTTTTTATATATTTTTCTTAAATCTACTTATTGGAATTTCATTTTGTCTTGCTGTGAGCCCAATTAAGGCACTATTTTTGTCAATTACTTAATTAAAAGCTACCTACTCCGTAAGTACTACACTAATACATAAGTACATATCGACAGGGAAGACTAGGAGTGTAACCAATGTGCTATACAATTTCCATCTCTACACACAGTACGCTACAAACATCTATCACTCAATTTTACTATATTGCACTCACACTACATAACTTTGGACTAAATCTTGGTATTTGGAAACATATGTTAAACATTATTAAAATTAATAAAAATTAAAACTACCTATAATGCATTAAAATACAACTTTGATTACATCTAATAAATAAAGGTAGGTACGTAATATAGTAAAATCATACCAAAAGGTAAAACAGGAATAAAATTGGCTCTGCTTTGCAAAATAATTAACAGTTATAAAAATTCTATAAAATACATTAATTAAATAATTTAATATATTTGTGACTTAATTCTATTGTTAGAAGCACCAGTACAATTCCTATCAAAGTTTTATCTATTGTTTCCGTGACTGTATTTGGCTACAGCTGATAAAAATGTGTTGATATGCTTACTTTTTGAAAATTGGATCCAAATAGGTGGTCACTTTAGGCCATATTTCATCGGAAGTGCGTCCTTCAAACTCTTTGAGTATACCTTTTTGTTTGTAAAAATCTATGACTGGCCTTGTTATGCTGTCATAAATTTCCAAACGCTTACGCACAGCCTCAGGCTTGTCATCGGGCCTTTGAATTAAATCTTCACCAGTCACATCATCCTTACCTTCAACTTTGGGTGTATTGAAACCAATGTTGTACACCCGCCCTGATGCCAAATGCACCCAACGGTTCTTTACTCTATCTATAATCACTTCAAATGGCACTACTAAGTTTAATACAACATCTACGGGTTGTACCTTCCACAAGGCATTTGCTTGAGCCACTGTTCTTGGGAACCCATCAAGCAGCCACGGTTGGTTCTCAACTTTCTTCAGTTCTGTGATCATAAATTTAATCATCACATCATCCGGTACTAGTTTTCCTTCATTTAAATACTTTTTCACCTCTTTTCCCAGATCGGTTTGTTTTTCAATGTGGTCCCTCAACTTGTCTCCACTAGACACATGCGCTACGTTATACTTCTTCACTATTCGAGATGATATGGTGCCTTTCCCCGACGCAGGAGCGCCAAGTATTAAGGTTTTTAATAATTTACTCGTCGCAGACATACTTGCCGACCTTTGTACTTTGATATCGACTGCTAATATCGTGCGCAGCGTATTTCTACGAGTTTATCATATAACCATAGGCAGAGTCGCAGTGTAATGACCTCGTTTGTTATGCGGAATTTATTGGTTATTTCTTTATCTGATTATCAGTTTGCATTGATAGTTGATAAAACTGGTTACCGCAAAATACGTAACATTTGTATTTATTTCGTAATATATTTTCTTCAATTTTATGTATGAAACTGTGCTTAAAATCAGTTTCTTTGGTTAACTTGGGACTCAAACTATTTTAAACATTGTGTATTTGGTTAATTTACAGTAAAATAAAATTAAAATACACATAAAATCGTAATAAAACACGACACTCAACCAATATAAACCGCGCACAGTGGATTCTCAAATGTCAAACGTCAAACTGTAACGGGAGCGTTCGTGTTTCAAAGCGTTTGCTAACGTGGGAGCTAAATGTATCCAATGTTTCGCATATCGATTTTGCTGCCAACTGGTACCATTTAGGTGTTAATTTTGTTAATAACGAGTTTCAGCAATTAGAAGTTAATGATAATAACAGTTTATTTCAAAACCTCAACATTGCAAAGAATTAACGTAGAAGTGTATGCATGAACGCATTTTTACGTAATGACTAACTAAAGTGCAAAGACCGCGAATTTTAAAAATATTGGAATATTGAAGCGCAGATTTAATCTATCAATCTAAAATCCTGAGAACTTAGATTGAACATTATACCTATTTATAATTTTTATTATCTTGCAGCATGGCGCTTGTAATGTTACCTTGTGATCTTCCCTGGTGGACGTCGGTGCAGCGTCATTTGAAGCACCTGCTGTTGGCATCGTCGCCGGCAAAACTTACAGCCAGCATGTTGAAAATACATGATATGTGCAAGTGAGTATCCTGGAGTCTGAAGATGAAGAATTTCTTATTTGAATTATACGAATAATGCGTAAATAATAGATGTATTTTATTGTGGCAAAGAAGGTGATAATTTTAATAACGTTTTAACGTAAACTTGAAACTTTAAATGGGGCATTGGGTAAAATACTTAATGGTGTTGCGCTTATCGAATTATTTGGTACCAAATAAAATTATATATGAATATGTAGACTTGTTCAACTACAAATACGTAAATGACATATCTACACTGACGAATGAATACCTAAGGGTACCTATTCATTCAACATTTTATCTCAACAGCATAGGTATAGATCCGGACGACGACATCAAGGACCCGGAGCTGATGAAAGGGCTGGAGGTGTTCCTAGAGGAAGAGATGACAGAGGACGAGCGGAGGCACTTCCTCGACAACACGATCAGGATCATGGTGAACAAGGCGCTGCACCTCAAGCGCTGGCGCCCGCCCAAAGGCCTCATGTTCAGTTTACAGCAACAAAGTACGTTCCTTATAAATAACTTAGATTCAAAACATGTCCGGCTACTTGGAGACCAATAATTTTTCTAATTGCGATTATAGAAATAGAACCTTTCTTAATTACCTGGAATCGAATCCACACTCTCTCGTACTTGAGGGGTTGATGCTTTAACCACTAGGTCACCACGACTTCTTGATTTTGGGTACCGGTCTGTTCTTCAAGAAATGCGGGACGACAGTTCTTGTGTATCTGCTTAAAATTGGAGCTGCTTTTAATAAAACTCTGACATAAATGGTTATTTATTTATTTACTGAAAAGGTTCTTACTAAATTTAAAGGTTATAATTAAGACAGGCCACTCTATAAGAACTATTCATCTAGTCTAGTTGCATTAGAAGCCAAGTTCGACTTAACTGGTAATAAAAAGACTAGGCGGTGACGTTAACGTTCCAAAATATCCCTAATTGCTCAAATATGATGGATCATGAAATGCATAAGTAATATAACTGGCGTAAACATGGCAAAATATTGGCAGATAAGTACCTAGATAAGTGTATCTGATCGTATCCCGATGTCATCTGATTATAGCATGATTTATTGTCTGTTGATGTGCTTAGCTATCTACCTAATTCATATATACTTATATCTGTTTGTAGGACACCAATCTTCATAATGACCAATTTACTCTTAAAAAGTAGGTTAGGTATCAATGCCACATTAAAGGTTCCATATTAGGTACTGTGGCCTGATTTAACTCCAGAAACTAAGTGACACTAATTAATTGATACCAAATCACATCACCTTACGTTTCGTTACCAGCAAACATTGCGCACATATAGGCATCCAGGTAACTGCGGAATTCAATACTCGATCGATCAGAAGATTCCAGGTTCGAATCCTGGCAGGGTCGCCATGCAATGTGGGGCGTTATTGGTAATGAAATGATAAGACGTGTTGCTCTGTCTAAGGCGTATGATGTACTCCTTTATTAATAATAAGCTTACGGACTAAATACAGTATGGTATATCGGGAGAAGGCTCGGCTTACACACTACACCTCCCCCGATAATAAAAGAAAAAAAAAAACACAAAGTAGTTTTTTTTTTGTTAAAAATACATTAAAAGACAGAATAACTTTAAAAAGTAAACAATTAAGTAACTAATTATGAAATATGCTTATTACATCTCGTATTTCGTAATTTTAAATGCACTGTTGACAATTTTATGACTATTTAAATATGCACTGAATAACATTTGTCAAATTACAAGTATCGTTAAAAAAAAGATACATAAAATAATAAAACTTCAGATTACTTAAAAGCACATTATTGTTTCAATTTCTGTTATTATATTATTAATTTAAAACTTTTTGTATTTTATAACAAAAAAAAAAGTCTTTGCACCTATATTATCATCATATACTTTCCATATTGCATTTTATTTTCTACAAATACAAGTTATTAATGTCTTATCATCATCATAAACAAAATACTATATTACCTTCTTTCATTATTCTTCCATATCATTGTCATCAATATCTTTATATTCTCTATATTCAATATTATGGTACACATATTTTCATTTGGAGCTGCAGGTCTCCTCATCATTCATTATATTATTTATTTTATCGAAGTACAATAGGTACTCATTTTTATAGTCGACTTTATTTTTCACTTATTTCTCATTTAAGGATCAGTATTTAAAACCTTTTAGTTTCCAACAATTTTCACGGAGGGAAGCTCGTCCGACACCATGATCAAATGGAAGGATCTGTCCTCATAGTACCTCTTAATTTTGTGTACCACATTTTCATAAACATTGACATTCTAAACACATCATAAATACAGCACATACAAAATGAATAACTTGGTTTACAAGCCGGGCGCTCTCGGGTGATCAGTCCGATGACGTCAGCGCAAAGTCTTGCCTACCAAACGATTCCCAACTACTCAATACAACCCATTAACATACCAAACAATTTTATAAAACTTGTCCTCAAACAATCCTATACCAAATTTTCAAAAACCTTTTCACAGTCCTCTTTTATATTTGTTAACAGAAAAAGTACCTCCTTGCACTCTAAAGATGTCAAGAGATTTTTCATACTTCCCTATTAAACAAACAACGTATTATGAACATAAAACTTTTTCTAGACAATTTATAAGATAATCATAGGTCTTTCTTAAAACTTGATAAATGTTTAACGTTAAAGAATATTATTATCTATTCGATAGCACCATATCCGTTAGTACAAAGAAAGACACATGATACCCAATGCAAAATGTCATTGATACCACACGTAAGTTGCATGACATCATCTTCAAAATTGCAGCGCGTGCATTATATGACACGGCGCACCTGAGAATGTGGTGGGAACCATACATTATATACTTAATTATTAAGTACAAAATTTTACTTAGCATTGAATAAAATATAATTATAACATAAGGCAATATAATATACCCATATAACACAACCAATAAAATACATAGGTAGTTACATTGTCAACAGGCATTCCTACCCAATATATTTTATTATTTAAGTATTAACCTTAATGAACCCTCTAAAAATTAAAACTCTTTAACGTAACTAATATTATTATTAAAAAAAAATACCAAAAATGTCCGCGGCATTATTATAAGATTTATTTAAAACACTCACATTATCACTGACTGTATTCACTATCAATGAATCAATATCACTCACACTCACACCGACAGCAGTAGGCAGTAGGTAGGCAGCTGGCTGGCAGGCCGGCGAGCAGTAGCAGCAATCATGCTGGTTGGCAGGAACGGTTCGGTTGCTACAGCCATTTTTTTCCACTGTAGATAAACCCTTGCACTCCGCGATTTCGTTCGCGTGAGGCAAAGTTTTTTCAGAAGAATGTTCACACCATATTTAGTTTCGAAATAGTTTTTAGTCTTTTTTTCATCACAAATCACCAAAATGCGTAATCATGTTCCCAAGCGCA
This sequence comes from Heliothis virescens, assembly GCA_002382865.2. Classification (NCBI taxonomy): domain Eukaryota; kingdom Metazoa; phylum Arthropoda; class Insecta; order Lepidoptera; family Noctuidae; genus Heliothis; species Heliothis virescens. The sequence continues at coordinate 9,935,672 of NWSH02000519.1, read as the reverse complement.
GCACTGCCTTACAAGGCAGCACTGGCAGGGTCGCCATGCAATGTGGGGCGTTATTGGTAATGAAATGATAAGACGTGTTGCTCTGTCTAAGGCGTATGATGTACTCCTTTATTAATAATAAGCTTACGGACTAAATACAGTATGGTATATCGGGAGAAGGCTCGGCTTACACACTACACCTCCCCCGATAATAAAAGAAAAAAAAAAACACAAAGTAGTTTTTTTTTTGTTAAAAATACATTAAAAGACAGAATAACTTTAAAAAGTAAACAATTAAGTAACTAATTATGAAATATGCTTATTACATCTCGTATTTCGTAATTTTAAATGCACTGTTGACAATTTTATGACTATTTAAATATGCACTGAATAACATTTGTCAAATTACAAGTATCGTTAAAAAAAAGATACATAAAATAATAAAACTTCAGATTACTTAAAAGCACATTATTGTTTCAATTTCTGTTATTATATTATTAATTTAAAACTTTTTGTATTTTATAACAAAAAAAAAAGTCTTTGCACCTATATTATCATCATATACTTTCCATATTGCATTTTATTTTCTACAAATACAAGTTATTAATGTCTTATCATCATCATAAACAAAATACTATATTACCTTCTTTCATTATTCTTCCATATCATTGTCATCAATATCTTTATATTCTCTATATTCAATATTATGGTACACATATTTTCATTTGGAGCTGCAGGTCTCCTCATCATTCATTATATTATTTATTTTATCGAAGTACAATAGGTACTCATTTTTATAGTCGACTTTATTTTTCACTTATTTCTCATTTAAGGATCAGTATTTAAAACCTTTTAGTTTCCAACAATTTTCACGGAGGGAAGCTCGTCCGACACCATGATCAAATGGAAGGATCTGTCCTCATAGTACCTCTTAATTTTGTGTACCACATTTTCATAAACATTGACATTCTAAACACATCATAAATACAGCACATACAAAATGAATAACTTGGTTTACAAGCCGGGCGCTCTCGGGTGATCAGTCCGATGACGTCAGCGCAGAGTCTTGCCTACCAAACGATTCCCAACTACTCAATACAACCCATTAACATACCAAACAATTTTATAAAACTTGTCCTCAAAACAATCCTATACCAAATTTTCAAAAACCTTTTCACAGTCCTCTTTTATATTTGTTAACAGAAAAAGTACCTCCTTGCACTCTAAAGATGTCAAGAGATTTTTCATACTTCCCTATTAAACAAACAACGTATTATGAACATAAAACTTTTTCTAGACAATTTATAAGATAATCATAGGTCTATTATTATCTATTCGATAGCACCATATCCGTTAGTACAAAGAAAGACACATGATACCCAATGCAAAATATCATTGATACCACACGTAAGTTGCATGACATCATCTTCAAAATTGCAGCGCGTGCATTATATGACACGGCGCACCTGAGAATGTGGTGGGAACCATACATAATATAATTATTAAGTACAAATTTTTACTTAGCATTGAATAAAATATAATTATTACATAAAGCAAAATTATATACTAATATAACTACGGTAAAAAAAAAGAATGGTAGCATACCCCAAAATACTTAGTTACATTGTCAACAGGCATTCATATCCAATATATTTTATTATTTATTAACCTTAATGAACCCTCTAAAAATTAAAACTCTTTAACGTAACTAATATTATTATTAAAAAAAAATACCAAAAATGTCCGCGGCATTATTATAAGATTTATTTAAAACACTCACATTATCACTGACTGTATTCACTATCAATGAATCAATATCACTCACACTCACACCGACAGCAGTAGGCAGTAGGTAGGCAGCTTGCTGGCAGGCCGGCGAGCAGTAGCAGCAATCATGCTGGTTGGCAGGAACGGTTCGGTTGCTACGGCCATTTTTTTCCACTGTAGATAAACCCTTGCACTCCGCGATTTCGTTCGCGTGAGGCGAAGTTTTTTCAGAAGAATGTTCACACCATATTTAGTTTCGAAATAGTTTTTAGTCTTTTTTTCATCACAAATCACCAAAATGCGTAATCATGTTCCCAAGCGCAGCACTGCCTTACAAGGCAGCACTGGCAGGGTCGCCATGCAATGTGGGGCGTTATTGGTAATGAAATGATAAGACGTGTTGCTCTGTCTAAGGCGTATGATGTACTCCTTTATTAATAATAAGCTTACGGACTAAATACAGTATGGTATATCGGGAGAAGGCTCGGCTTACACACTACACTATCTCTAGATTCGCCTACTAGAGATGGAATTTCGACATACCTAAGTAAGCCCCATACACAGTAATGTCAAATTCCTATCTAGTAAGTCAATCAACAGATACCTAAATAACGTACTAGAAGCGGTCGTAAAAGTTCGATAAACTACTACAGAAGGCAATCCTTATTCTAAAAGTAACGACTTACACTTAGGTAATATTGTTTATACGCCAAACGAAGGCTGGTTTCTCAGTTGCGTAATACACTGCATTATTATCTTGCTCACGGGAAACTTGTACGCATTACGTCGGAAATCGGCAGATAAGTTAATAAGAGGGGAGATTTATAAATTATACCTAGTTAATTACTAGATTGGCTTAAACTTAGCTTCGTCTTAATTTAGCTTCGTCTAACAATGCAATTTTAATTAAGCATGAATTCTTAGGTAAGTAAGTATTTATTTTTGAAACAAATTTTAACATTTATCTGAAGGTCTCATTAGGACCTATCCTATGCTAAAATTGATAATAGGTACCTACGACTGCTCCCCTTTGAATCCATTTTTGTAGTCTATTACGGTATCTGGTAAGTAGGTAATGCCGCAGTCGGATATCGGATATCTGAACTCAGGCTTAGCGTGGGTTTGATTAGCCTTTAAAAATATTTTCGCTTTGTTCCCAGTCTTTGAGTAATTAGATTTTGTTCTAATAATCGGGTTTTCTTTATACAGGTTTTTTACGCAAATAAGCTCAAATTAACGCCGCGTTACTCAACCCTTTAATTACACCTATTCTACTACAAAGTAATTCATTTTAACTAGCAATTTCATCATTCAAGACCCCTTTAGTGTGCTAACTTTAAAACGTTAGCAACACCCTTCCTTTCAGAGACCCAAATAGTTTCAAGTTACGTTGGTTGGCAAGAAACGTGTTTGCAGGTTGCAGCCTAATCATTAGCTTTTAGAAACTTATTAAACTCGGTTAGACTAGAGTTAGGGCACCAAATTTGACCTCCCCTCTTTCTATTTCCTGCCGTGTATCCCACATGGTGGTGGGGTCAGCTTTCGTGATTTCTCTTCTCCACTTCGCGTTATCTTTGACGTCACTCTCGTTTAACTGGCACTCCTTCATATCCTTCACCACTACATCCTTCCATCTAGTCTTAAGGCGGCCTCTAGATCTTCGGCCAGGGATTGAATGGCCGACGTAGTCTGGTAGTTTTCTGTTTTTCGCTAAAACTAGAATTTCCTACTTGCCTTGTCCTCAGGTGATGTAACGGAACTGGAGTACAACTTCGTTTCAGCGTTGGTGGCGCACGCCTTCTTCTCCACGAACCCCAAGAGGACGCTCAAAACACACCCCACACTGCAAGACTTCAACTTTACACATTTTTTTAAGAATTTACACAGGTATGTACAATATTCAACATCAATTAAGTTTAAGTACCCACTCAGAAAGCAAGAACCCATGTTCGTGAATTTTCTTAAAAGCTTGCAATTGGAAAAATACTTTTAGAAGATTCCCAGAACATCTACCTAATTATTATTTTTTTTTTATTTATCCATTTATTTCAGGCATCAAGGCCCATATTAATAAATACAATACTATATTTATATAAAACTTAAACATACTATAAATACATATTAAACATAAACATTCTTAAAACTAATGTACACGAACTAATGTACTTAAAACTAATTAGCATAAATGCACCTAGAATGAGACATCATTATGCTACCAAGTGCAAAACTCGATTCAGTTGTTCTTTATAAATAGACGCAGACATAACAATTAAGAAAAGTAGATCAAATCGATTCACAGAATTGCTCCAATGACATTCTAGTGGAGTTTTGATTTATTGATCCTCATTTGTTCCAGAAAATCACAGAGGAACAAATTAAAAAGCTTGCTCCACTACTTCGAATGGTTAGATAAGAGTAGCAACGAGGGATCCATTAAATTAAGCAGACAGGTAAAGTTTTACCCCTAGTTGTTCTAGAGCGACCACTAAACGGCTTTATGGCTGTACAACACGCAAATACTCGGCATACTACCACATAATGTCCATTCATAAAACGTCTAGACCGTATTCTGGGAAAATAATTTCAGAAACGGGTCGTTCACATCAACATCTTATATCGTGCTACAATGTAAGCTAATTTTCAATGAAGTACGTAGTAATCACTAACGATTGACCCACGAATGGGTCTTTTCCAGAAACAGTTTTTTTATATAATGCTCAAAATTGATCGTAATTTGTAGGTGATGACCTCAAAACAGTGGTTGACAATAGAGGACTGGTTAGAGTGCACACTGCCCCTGTGCAAGCTACAAGTGCGACACGAGGGTCGTCCGGAGCGGTGTGAAAACGACGAAGCGATCAGGGTCTGCTTCGCGTCTAGTCGGGTCGGTGGGGACACGCTCATCGATGGAGATTCCCAGGTAAATCATAAGCTAAAACAATACTGTCTTTACAAGTTTTCTGTCCCATTAATCATACGCGATTCCCAGCTATTCTTTAGTTATTGTGTCTACATCGCGAACAGGAAATGGCTTAAAATTCAGCGAGATTCTGCGAATTATTTATGGGGTCATAATTGAATTAATCTTCATATTTTCAGTTCCTTGAAGTCCTTAGCTTCTTCCATTTAATTGTTGGATTTTTAGTTTTGTTATTAAAACTGCTAAAATTATTTGATTAATCTCAGAGAGTAGCTTTCTCATCTTCCAGTTTTAGAAACCTTAGTTCTCTAATATTTTTCCAGGAGTCCCTATCAATGTTCATGATGCCGGAGTTACTGCCGGCCATGCTATCGGTAGAAGCTTTAGAAGATAACGAGGTGCTCAAGGTGGAAGGCGTGCGACTCTTCAGCAGAATCTGCGACAAGAGACAGAAGACCAAAGTGGAACTGCTTGAAGAACCTAAAACGGTAAGTGAAATTGTCACTGTTTCATGGAAATTTCATTTCTAAGATCTTCAAGCCTTTGTAAAATTGATATAGTCGATTCATCACCAAGCCGCTGCGACTACAATAATAGTATTATAGGTAAACTTGATCGTTTTATATCAACAAAACTTTTTTTATAAAATCCTTATCACAGTAGGCCGAGTTTTCATAAGACTTTCTTTTTCACTTTCCTAACTTCTTTTACTTAACAGGTGACTGTTTGCCTAATGGACGCGGAAGATTATAGCAAGCTGCCTCTAAGCCAATGGGAGGAGGACAACGTGTTGCGAGAACTCAACAAGTGTCTCTTAGCCTTCCAACAGACGCCTATGAAAACCAGAGACGGCAACCGACATGAAAGGAGGCTTTCACCAATAGGTTAGTGGATAAAAATTAAATTTAAAATTTAAAAAACCCCCGACACAAAAACTTAATTTCCCTTTAAAAAG
>NWSH02000519.1:9912697-9929951 GCA_002382865.2 Heliothis virescens | reverse complement strand
AGAGCGAGAAAATTGCAAGTCCTAATTGATGAATAGGTAGGCTACGCCGTAGCAGAGGCGTAGATATAATTTCGTAGCCGCGTAGGCGTAATGCCTACGGAATTCGGTTACTTTTCAACTGCGTGGGTTATATTAATAACAATATTAATCTGTAGCAAGTTTCGTGTTTATTTTAGGGTTTTTAATAATTGCGTGTTAATTATTTTGGGTGTTATTGCGTGTACTTGAGACAGCAAATGACTGGCTATACAAGTAATAAACATTTGTGAAAATTTCAGCATTCTAGCTATCTATTTAATGAGATACAGCCTGGAGACAGACAGACATATANTTCGTGTTTATTTTAGGGTTTTTAATAATTGCGTGTTAATTATTTTGGGTGTTATTGCGTGTACTTGAGACAGCAAATGACTGGCTATACAAGTAATAAACATTTGTGAAAATTTCAGCATTCTAGCTATCTATTTAATGAGATACAGCCTGGAGACAGACAGACATATAGACAGACAGACAACGAAGTCTTAGTAATAGGGTCCCGTTTTACCCTTTGGGTACGGATCCCTAAAAAACACTACAGAATTAACATAAGTACCTTAATATTCCACAAAACATATTTGTTTGTTTCTTATCCTTCCTTATTTCTATAATTTGTGCAAATAAGATGTTTCTAATTTATTCCTCTAGCAAGTTCCTTTAATTAAATACCACAACATAGCCTCAGGGCTAGCAGCGAGCTAATTACTTCATCCATATTGTCTCATACTCCCCACATACATAGAATACTCCGGAAAATTAGGATCTTATTGTTTAAGCTAGTCCTTGCTAATATTATGACTACGAAAGTATAATATGTTACTATTAGACGCACGTAAAATTATAATAAAAAACTTGTTCTCTCCTGTTATTCCCTACTTCAATATTATCCAATTCAAAACTACAAAATCGATTAATAGTTTGCATTCATAGAAAGTACATAGAACTGCGATAAGTTAATAATTTATCATACCTATCTATTTCAAAAGTATCGAATACTTTTTACGTTAAGGGGATACTGCCAAGGTTTTAAAAAATAACAAACAAAAACTGGACAACATTAAAAATAAAAACCAATAAAATTCAAAACATTATTACTACTTATACTATTTCTCAAAATATATCGCCAAACTAATACTGGCGACCATACCTCATCATCAAAAGTTTTTAATGTCCAACATGATATAGGTGTACTGTGCAGAGTACNAAAGTGTTACGTTCGTCCCCGGTCTCCCCTACTAAACTAAAAACATTATTACTACTTTTACTATTTCTCAAAATATATCGCCAAACTAATACTGGCGACCATACCTCATGTTCGATGCCAATGAAAAAGTTTTTAATGTCCAACATGATATAGGTGTACTGTGCACAGAAGACCCGATATTTTTGCTATCAGTTGCAATGCAACGATCGTAAAGTTTTCTACGATAGAGTTATGACACTCATTTGCTGTCTTCATACGACGTTGGCGATAGCTTTCAGTTTATGTGAACTAGGTTTTATAGTAGTAGTGAGTTCCGGACTTTAGAAGCGGTATGTGATTTCGGAAAATCCATTATTTAGATAGTCACTAAAGATAATTCGTGCTGAGTTTTTTTTATATTTACACTTATAAATGAAGTCCATGGCCATAATTTGTAACAAACAGCAAACAATTATAGAAAAATAGATAAGTTGTACCTACGTAATCGTAATAGTTGTAACTAGCACTCGTTCNTTAATCTAAATCTGGTTAATTCTTCGAAATTACAATAGTAAGAACAGTTACTGGTCAAGAGAGGCTTAAAATAGTTTCGATTAGATATCAGATAATAGGTGTCTCATGTTTAGGGATAGAAATGGTATATAGAAATATGAGAGTTCTACCTATATACCTATGGAACTCTCGAGAAATTAACAAGAATAATAGTTGTGGATAATACTAAATACCTATTGTTACCTTTACTAGCATTATTCGTACCACTTTTTGTACTCCTAGTTCTCAGCCATCCATTATAAGACTGAGACCACATGGTCACCTGTCTCATATAATATTAAACCTTATTTAGCACTTCTTACGACTAGAGCGAGAAAATTGCAAGTCCTAATTGATGAATAGGTAGGCTACGCCGTAGCAGAGGCGTAGATATAATTTCGTAGCCGCGTAGGCGTAATGCCTACGGAATTCGGTTACTTTTCAACTGCGTGGGTTATATTAATAACAATATTAATCTGTAGCAAGTTTCGTGTTTATTTTAGGGTTTTTAATAATTGCGTGTTAATTATTTTGGGTGTTATTGCGTGTACTTGAGACAGCAAATGACTGGCTATACAAGTAATAAACATTTGTGAAAATTTCAGCATTCTAGCTATCTATTTAATGAGATACAGCCTGGAGACAGACAGACATATAGACAGACAGACAACGAAGTCTTAGTAATAGGGTCCCGTTTTACCCTTTGGGTACGGATCCCTAAAAAACACTACAGAATTAACATAAGTACCTTAATATTCCACAAAACATATTTGTTTGTTTCTTATCCTTCCTTATTTCTATAATTTGTGCAAATAAGATGTTTCTAATTTATTCCTCTAGCAAGTTCCTTTAATTAAATACCACAACATAGCCTCAGGGCTAGCAGCGAGCTAATTACTTCATCCATATTGTCTCATACTCCCCACATACATAGAATACTCCGGAAAATTAGGATCTTATTGTTTAAGCTAGTCCTTGCTAATATTATGACTACGAAAGTATAATATGTTACTATTAGACGCACGTAAAATTATAATAAAAAACTTGTTCTCTCCTGTTATTCCCTACTTCAATATTATCCAATTCAAAACTACAAAATCGATTAATAGTTTGCATTCATAGAAAGTACATAGAACTGCGATAAGTTAATAATTTATCATACCTATCTATTTCAAAAGTATCGAATACTTTTTACGTTAAGGGGATACTGCCAAGGTTTTAAAAAATAACAAACAAAAACTGGACAACATTAAAAATAAAAACCAATAAAATTCAAAACATTATTACTACTTATACTATTTCTCAAAATATATCGCCAAACTAATACTGGCGACCATACCTCATCATCAAAAGTTTTTAATGTCCAACATGATATAGGTGTACTGTGCAGAGTACACCCGATATTTTTGCTATCAGTTGCAATGCAACGATCGTAAAGTTTTCTACGATAGAGTTATGACACTCATTTGCTGTCTTCATACGACGTTGGCGATAGCTTTCAGTTTATGTGAACTAGGTTTTATAGTAGTAGTGAGTTCCGGACTTTAGAAGCGGTATGTGATTTCGGAAAATCCATTATTTAGATAGTCACTAAAGATAATTCGTGCTGAGTTTTTTTTATATTTACACTTATAAATGAAGTCCATGGCCATAATTTGTAACAAACAGCAAACAATTATAGAAAAATAGATAAGTTGTACCTACGTAATCGTAATAGTTGTAACTAGCACTCGTTCATGGCTGTGTCAACCTACTTAAAACCCAGTAAGTAGGTACCTACATGAAACTCTAGGAGCTCGATATTTTCTTAAAATACAATTTTACTGAACCGTGAATTATTCAGCCACACTTAAGTGTGATCACGGCAAACTCGAGAGCGACGAATAAGTATTTTAATTTGAACTTAAATTTAGAAAATTTCGCTTGACTGAAGATTGTAGTGTTGATTCACCAGTCATGTTTCATATGTTAATTTTAATTACGATTTATGTGAAAAGTTTTATTTATACCTCATTGGGTATAATAGAAATGACTGAATACTGATATTCATTATCATTATCATCTTTCTGCCCTTATCCCAATTTATTTGGGGTCTTCTCATCTCATCTTCTACCTGCCGTAATCTCACAAGTATCAGTTCTCCTTGTCATATCGGCCTTCACACAATCGATCCATCGTTTCTTTGGTCCTCCCATTCACAATATCCATCCATATTCAATTATTCATGTTCAAAACCTGTCTCACAACATTATTGAATACTAAAATTATTGTTTGAATTACGGTAGTCATATTATCATATAGGTTTCATATTTGTATCGAACAGGCATATTGTGAAATACCGCAGACCCGATACCGTTGCTAAAGATGATAAGTTGCGCAACTGGCTCATGGAATCGTCAGGCTAACAAGGAAAAACGAGCTGATATGCAGATTTTAGAAGGCAGATAGATGGTCAGAACATGGCACGAGTTAGAATTTATGACACTACCTTTAGATGGAATTGTTATAATCACTCTTCACTTCATAGCAAATAAGTAGATATTTAGTCTCTTCTAAATAAATAAAAACGGCTGATAGCCGTTTTCGAATAAAACGGCTATCAGCGCGAACGATGTACATTCAGGCTAACCTACCTACGTCAGACGTTTTAGGACAGTTAATCCAGACGATTTTTTGTAGGTTCTTCTTACTCGGATTTTCTGACCGACTTTTTGAAGAGCATGTGTGTTACTCTTATTGTTATCAGTGTGTTCTATTCTTCTCCTGTGAAAAATCGGTCACGGATTCGGACGTGGGCCTCAAGCAGACTTCACAGACTACTTGCACAATTTGCTGTCACCGCCGATGGTCAGCGTGTTTAAAATGAGCGGAGGAGCTCGTTAACAACCTATTTGATTTACCTACAATAAACTATGAGAATTTCAGAAAATTTAACGCAATTCAGAAAACATAACTAAACTAATGGAAATAACGTAGGTACTTATAGGGTAGGTACTTATCTACTTATTTATTCCGATAGACACATTGAGCCCTACTCAGGTACAAACATGTGTACCAACCTAAAACAACACAGCAAAGCTTATTATTTCCAACTATAATCCTGCTGAAACACAAGCGTAACGAATGATGCAAATATTTGTGTTTCATTTTCGGACTTAACGATGTTTTTAATCCTTATCGCGCACGGAGTATGTATAAATGGAGCTACACTCATGTTTATGTTACTAAAGAGCTATTTTCAACAAATAAATTAATTTCCAAGTAACTACTAGTAATTACCTAAGTCTCATTTTCATCATCATCTTCCTGCACTTAACCCAATTTACTTGGGGTCAGCGCAGCATGTTTTCTTCTTCAATTCTCTTCATTCTTCGTTTCTCTACCTAAGTCTCATTTTATTTGTTAGTAATGTTATAGCGTTATAGATCTAAGACAAAATATACGTCAAAATAAAAATAAAATGTGTCCTGGTTTTCCCTCGGTATCCACAATTAATTTATTCTATTGCAATATTTGAAATATGTAGGTACTCCATTATTTATCTACTCCGTGCCAACTCTGGACAACCATTATCGCTGTGCGCGGAACACTGCACAACGTCAGATTTAACTCGCAATTTGACGGCATAGGTCATTTCTGTTGATGAAAGGACATCCCACGCATTTTGTATAACAAAGTATAGGATTGGGTTGGTTGTTTTGGTGAGTAAATAAAAATAAATCCAATATTTACCTATAATGAAAAATATTTTGCAGATGGTTAACCTGACTAGACGGCGTCAGAGAACCAGTAAGAGGTACCTAAGTCTGTAGTACAGACGACAGCACATCAAGTTACCACAATCTGTCAAATTTCTGCTATAGATTTTCAACCTTATCACAATAGTGGAAGGTAGATGTTCGATTGGTAAAATTTGACAGATTGGTATACGTTGACCTGCCGTTGTCTGTACCTACACTAATGAAACCTTCGAACGCAGGTCCATAAGTTTTTCCCCTTGTTTTGTTTATTTAAATTACTGTAATCTGAGATTTTTCTTATCAAATTAAAAGATGAGCGATTAAGTACCTACCTATGCAAAAAAAATCACACTCGAACCAAACATGAAGATAGGCAATTACATATAGGCCCAATATAGGTAATGTTAATTATACCTATTACCTACCTATTCATTACTATTTTACCGTAGCTACTAACAAAACACACTAGTTAATTGAAAACTCAACGGACCGTACCTATACCTAGGCGAGTACTGAGACGCGAGACCATTCCACTGAAAGGATACATTATTTATTCTGCTGAAAACTTCATTTGTCGTCGGAAATATCGAAGAGACGGCACGATAGGTCCGGTAATAGCGAAATATCGAGGCATTGCATATGGGAGCCATGTATCCTACCTATGTAGTCATATGGATATGACATATTCTTATTGGATGCTGCAAACTGGACGTTTGCAGAAACTTGTCGGATTTAAAAATTGTATTCGCCAAGCATTTTCTATTGTCTGAGGGTCCGGTAGTGAAGCAATTATTTCGAGCTATTGCAGTGAGTGCATTCGATTTCGCAGTCCGCTTTTGTTTGTTCAAGTGATGTTGAATTTGAATTTAGAAATACAATATTTTTAATGGCTGCGTTGCTTGGTTCTCGACTGCCTACTTATTTGTTGCTGGTTTTAGGTACTTACCTATATGAAATTAGTCTATTTAGGTCTACTTAGCCAATTGGTAATGTATGTACCTACCTACGTAACTTCTAAAGGCTCATGTTCACAGAAAATATAGGTAAACGTCAGCTTTCTTAGAATAACTTTTGACCGTGAATTTTCATATTCAATTTTCAAATTAGTTTTAAGAAACCGGTCGTTTAGGTACTTTTTTTTGGCGAAAATGTGCCTAAATATGTCACGCTCCTCCTTGCTAATTTAATAAGTTTATTTCTTTTTAAATGTTCATATTTGGTGCTCCTAAATTTTAGGGTTTCTCAAAGATCATTAATTACCTCCTTCTTTCGAACAGGCGTCCTCTATCGTAAGTTGTCGGCCCTCTGCTGTGTTAGTCGCAAACTACAGACTTTTAGGCCTTTGCCACACTAGACGGAAATTCCGTCGCCGAAATTTCGCGGCGGAACGCCAATACATGTCATTGCATATAAAATACAAGTGACGGGCACACTACGCACGGAAGATCGGTCGTTCCGTTATTTGTATTTTATATGCATTGGCGTTAGCCGCGGAAGTTCGGCGACGGAATTTCCGTCTAGTGTGGCAAAGGCCTTAGTCGGCCGAAAAATTTAGGTCGTTAATGGAAATCTAAGATAGTTTTCACACTACAAGGACCATTTAGTGCCCGATAAAAAGTTTGATAGGATTCACCATTCCTTCTAAATATATTTTGGCCGTTGGATAGGTCATTATGACCGATAGCTAGGCAAGAGTATGAAAACACTCTGAGTTTTGGGGTAAGAACAGGTAAGAAGTTTTTGCACACCTTCGAGTCGAGTCTTTCCACCTTCGCGACTTTCTTAAGGCATCTTAAACACTTTACTTAAAAGGATAAAAATTCAAATGTAGCAATTTGTTACATTCATTGAAAAATACATTTATTTGTCATTCCAAAAAGGAAAGAAATACAAAACAGTCATTGAAAATTAAACTATTTAATTACTCTTAATAATTATAATTTGGTTCAGGCGGGTGTGGCGGGAAGGGCGGATGTCCAAACGGGGGTGGACCTCTTGGCGGGAACTGGGGTCTGAAAGATGGGGGTGGTGGTCTCCATGGGGGCGGTGGTCTTGCTCCTGGAGGTGGTGGGGGGCCGAAGCCTGGGGGTCCAAATGGGGCGGCGGGAAGTGGTGGAGGGGGCGAGTGGGGGCGGTCCTGGTGGCGGTGGTGGTCCAGGTGGCGGCATGGATGAAGGTGGCGGTGGTGGAGCAGACATCGGCAGTGGGGGCGGTGGCCGTGCATTCATTGGTGGTCCTTGTGGCGGCATTGGGGACGGCGCGGGCGGCGGCGGCGGCGCCATCAATACGGGGCCCATCATAGTAGGTGGCGCGTCCGCGAACAGTTGATGTGGTCGGTCCGCGTGGGATAGTGGGTTTTGGGCGGCCAGTAACCTGAAAAGTAAATGAGTAATTTTTAATACTGCGAAGATTTTGCGTTCAGGTAGAAGATTTTAATAGTCTTTTAAAGCATTACCGCTACTCGGTAATATATAAAATAAGGAATTTGTTATTATTTTCACGTTGGTGTCACATGTTTTTTGCTCCCATTCCTCTGTTTCTTGACACAATCGTCTTAACTAGCTTTACAGTATGTTCATTATTTCTTATCCATAGTTCCACAGCATACACAAAAGCCTACTATTTAATTAAATTAACATACCTTTCCGCAGCAGATCCGTGCCTCTCTCCCTTGACATCCTTCTTGAAGGCATAAGACACAGATATAGGTCTGTTACAGAGGTACTGGTTATTCATAGCTTCTATCGCCGCATCAGATGCCTCGAATGACGCGAAGTTTATAAATGCAAAGGCTTTTGAATTGCCTGTCTCGGGGTCTCTCATGACCTGGAAGTGAATGTTTGTGTTATGTTTCTATCTTACTGATTGAGGTTTTATCTCCCTATTAGTACAATAAGTTGCAGGTTTTCATTAGTAAAAACTGTTAGCCTAATAGGGCACATTTGCATAGAAAATCCAAAAATGGATCATGAATGGATGCAGTGTTTCATACTGTATTTATTACAGGATTTTGTAGTTACTGAATCATACCATCATCATTGAATGTAACTTTTCAACAGCAGCTTTTACACAACAGTGGTCAGTTTTAATGATTTTATTTTTTATTGTTCTTTCCATCAGCTTATTTGAATCATATGCAATACAAATATCAATAACATACCTTAGGTGTCTGTAATATAACACCAAAAGCAGAGAATGTGTCATAAAGAAGTTTTTCATCCACTTCTGGGTCCAGATTCCCGATGAACACATTGGCTCCCACATCCAAGTTCTTTTGATGAGCAGAGGCCTTGTTCACTCTTACCGGTTTACCATATAGCTTTATCATATTCATTACCTGTAAATAAAGATTATAATTTGGTTATTAAATAATACTTACAACTTGGGGTAGAAAATTAGGTTAAATTTATTTTTGTGGCAGCTAAATGTTTTCAATCATATCTAATAGTTTTAAAATTATATAGTGTTTGCTATGCTAAGAAACATTGATTTCATGATCAGTATTTACTTATTGTAATAACTATAGTATAGTTATGTATTTTATTTATTTTAATATAATATTTTTTTATATTAGCTAACTGCTGGCAGGGCCCGCAGTTTCTACTCCATGCACTCCGATAAATTGTCTATTGCCTTCCTTGATCATTGAGCTATCTGAGATGGAAAGTTTTTTTTTCAAATTGGATAAGGAGTTCCTCAGATTACATTCAAGCAAACAAACAAACTTCAGCTTTATAATATGTATCATACCTTTATGGCATAATCAGCATCTTCCTCTCCCATGAACTCAACGAATCCATATCCCTGATGAGTTTGTGTCACTCTGTCCTTTGGCATGTGGACATTCACTGTAATGAGATAAAATAATGGGTATTAATAGGTTACTAACAGGTCTCACTTAAAATCTTAAGATTAAGGATATTGAAGCGTTGCCTATTTAGCAATTTGAGAGTAAAGTAGGCTATGGGTGCATAAAAGGCAAGTTGGTATAAATTTTATCACAATTGAGTGACCTAGTTACTATGTGGTAAGTATAGAGTCTTGTAATAAACATAGAAAAAATACTACCTATAGGTAGGTAAATATAGGCATTTTTCAAGAACTGGATTTTTTAGTAGATCATGTAAGTAAAGTATTTTATAAACATACCAACGGGTCCAGCTTGAACGAACAGCTCCCATAGCAAGCTCTCCGTAACTCTATCATCAAGACCGCCAACGTATATTGTGGCATCTGCAAAATACAATAAACCAGGTTTAATCTAGCAGAAATCAATATACAGTTGTGTAGGAGAGAAAAACTAATAACTCGATGGCTTGAGGACATTAATGCCACATAGAAATTTACGACAGTAAATAATAAACGAACTCAAAAGATACGAAGCATAACCTCAAAATGTTTGAAACCTAATTTGGTGCAACCGAAACTGGCTTAAACTGTGTAATACAAAATTATTGATATATTGAGGTACTAATGCGTTATGTCTTTGTGTCTAGGAAGCAAATTAATCGCTAAATACCNTTTTTTTTTTTTTTTTTTTTTTTTTGCCCATTGGGCAGGCTAAAGTCTTTCGACCATACCGCCTAGTCTTACGTAGTCTTCATTTCTTTCGTGAGTGTTTTTAAAATTTTTGTCATACGTGTTTAATTTTTTTCCTTGTATATGTCAGTAGTTTTTCGTCAATCCTAATTTTTTCCTAATCCATTTTTAAGTAATTTGACATTTATTTATGCGTCAAATTCATTTCAATTCTTCAATGTCATGTCTGAGTCAATCAAGTTGAATACGTTATTTATTAGATGCCAAAGAATACGAAGTATTCTTTTCCCATCCCAACTTATCCTATTATTTTTGTATACACCATAGAAATAATTATATAATAATACAAACGCCATATATACATAGTACTAACTAAGTAATATAAACTATTCAAATATCATTAACGGTTTCCAATATAAATCTGTACAAATATATATAAGTTGAAGCATTCATAAGCAACTCCTGTAAGCTTAGCGGGACCGTATCCGGATTATTATAAATTTTTAGCAGCTCATCCGACAACACAAGGCGCTGAATGTTGAAAGATGAACACTCAAAAAAGATGTGATGTAGTGTTTGAACCTTTTGGGATTGACAATAGTTACAATATGGTGAGCTGATCATTTTGAGACGATGAAGATGATGATTTAATCTACAATGACCAAACCGCATACGACAAATAACTGAATAAAATTTCCTATTTAAAAAACCATTACTTTTGCAGAACCATGGAACAGAATTAACCTGGACATCAAGAGTATTAAACCACGAACCTACATTTACATTATGGACACGATCGTATGAATGTCTGCCCCACGCTTCACACATGCGTCGCCTTAAAAGACTTACTGCATCCGTATAAGGTAGGGAAACACTCATATCAGTGTTAGGAATATTATCTTCTAATTCGACAATTTTTTTGGCAAGATAATCTGCTTTTTCATTTCCTTTAACGCCGATATGCGATGGTACCCAAACAAATCGAACAACAATATTTGACTCATTTAGTTCTACCCACATTTGCTTAATCAAAAGAATGATGTAGTTAGTGTTAGCATGAAATTTATTATTTGCTATATTTTGTAGCACACTCATGCTATCACTAACTATAACCCATTTACTAAATTCTAAATTACAATTTTTTATATGTTTTAATGCACTCAAGATTGCAACAGCTTCAGCTGTAAAGATACTGGCATTTTTGTCAATTTTCTTACCTATGCCAATGTTTGAAGTAGGCTCATAAATAGCAAAAGAGACTGCTCTATCATTTTTGGAACCATCAGTATATACAAATTTGTGATCTGACCACTCTGCCAACAAACTATACACCTCCTCTTTTGAAGATAAATCTTTTCTGTTCTTTATAATTACACTTATTGCTGGAAATTTACAACTAAATGAACCTTCATAGCAAGGCAGGATATGTTTTGATTGATGCATGTTAATATTTTCAATAAAAGCTTCAAATTTTTTGAGACTTTGCGATATATAAAAAGGTTTTAATGTAGTAAATTCAGCAAAATGTATCAAGTTTTTTAAAAGGCTATTACCAGATACACTGTAAAGCTTCAAGAAGAATCTTTCTAATAAGAAATCAAAACGAATTGATAATGGTGGGACACTACATTCTAACTCCATAGCATTTACAGGAGTACTTCTGAATGCCCCAGTTATAATTCGCAAACACTTATTTTGTAAAATATTTAAACTATTTACATGCTTTGAATCCGCAGCAAAGCAATAAAAAGCATATTCAAAGTGACTACGAACTAAAGATTTATATAATAACAATAATATTTTTGGGTCTGCTCCCCAGTATGTACCGCATAAAGATTTTAAAACATTACAAGCTCTGTTTGCTTTGGCTATAATATGCTTGATGTAATTATTCCAAGATAACTTATGTGTAAAGATAACTCCCAAAAATCTAACTTCGAGGGAACTGGGTAATGCACAATTGTTATACAACACAGCAGGTAAATTATGATTCTGCTTGCCAAAAACAACTACTTTGGACTTTGATGGATTGATAGTAAGATCAAGATAAGAGAAATAATTGTACAAATGTGTTAATGCTACATTGACTGTTTGAACTACTTGTAATATGTTCTTCCCAGCTAAATAAATAACAAGATCATCTGCAAACTGTAGGTTTTTGACTTGTGTTCCTAAAATTACATTTAATCTATATATATACAATATAAATATTAAAGGTGACAATATTCCACCTTGACAGACACCCTTAGACGATAGCCTAGGACCATAAAGGAGCTTATTATATTTTACGAATACTTTCCTATTATTAAGGAAACTTGATAACCAATTGATAATTTTTCCAGGAATCCCTATCTGTGATAACTCATCACATAGAATATCTATATTTACACTATTAAACGCACCTGAAACATCAAAGAACACTCCAACCAAATTTTCATTTGCTGATATGGACTTATGAATATCAAGCTGCAGTTGACAAATACTTTCACGAGCGGAACGATTCCTACGGAAACCAAATTGATTTGAAGGTAAAATAGCATTTTTTTCTATATAAAATTCTAAACGTTGTTTTAAGAGCTGTTCGAATAATTTGCCAACACAAGATGTAAGAGCTATAGGTCGATAAGAATCAGGACACATTTTACTTTTATCTGGCTTCAGAATGGGTACAAGACAATCGACCTTCCAGTTATGAGGTATAATATCATTTTCCCATAACAAATTTAAAATTTGTAGAAATGTTTTTAAACCTGAAATGTTAAGTTTTTTGAAAAGTATATACGGCATTCCGTCAAGACCACATGTGGTATCTCTTCGGGAAGTAATAGACGCCATCAATTCATGTAGCGTGAAAGGACTAAGCAAATAACTATAAGTAGAATTACAATCACTATTGAAATATTTTGCACTTTGCGGAACAAAGTCTGGTGTGTACTTTTTAAGAAAATCTAAAATCCATGTATCGTCTTCATTAGCACTAATATTGTATGTTTTGTTATACTTGCGCATAAATTTCCATATGATTGATAACGGTGTAGATCTATTAAAAGTTTCACACAGGGAAAACCAACTTTTTTGTCTTTCCGTTTTTAAAACCAGTTTTTTAACTGCTCGTAACCTTTTAAATTGCAAATAGGAATCTTCGGATGGATTATTTTTGAATTCCACATATGCGTTTTTAAAGTCTATTAAGGTCACCTGGGGTATTTGCGTCAATGGGGCAATTGCGTCTAATCGAAATAATTTAAAATCTGATTGAGAACCAACCACTCCTGCCATCTAGTTTTGTTCATTTTGAATAAAAGCATAAGGTAAACTTTAAATAGATGGCATTGTACCGCACAAATTCCAGATATCCGCCATATTGAAAATAACGCGTGTTTCTACAAGTGGAGCTCCGCGAGGTGAGTGATAAAAATCCTTAAAAATCCATAGTTTTTCGAAGTTTTCCGTTTTTAATTTGACATGTTCATACACAATATGTTATTGCCTGTCTGTAGCGATAATATTTTTTATTGAAATCGTTTTATTTGTGGAGAAATGAAGATTTCTTATTTCAGGGTTAGGTCTGGATTTTTGGGGTAAATGCGCCTGCTGTTTTGGGGTTATTGCGTCTGTCTGACGCAATTGCCCCAAAACCAGACATCTTAAACCTTTTTTGGGTTTCTGTTTGTAGTACATTTTTGTTACGTAACTGTTTCTTACAAAATTTTTTTTAATCCAATTTGTCCTTTTATTTTTTATGAGAAGTGGAATAAAATTTTTAGATTGTATTTAGTATACTGAAGTTATAACTTTGTGTTGCAGGTAAATTAAATCACAATGGTTATATTGAGATACATTGATATCGACAAATATTTAGACAGAAATGACTTTCAATATTACATAGAGCAGATACTAACCTGGCCATGGCATAAAACACATTTTATCTGGTCACATGAATGTTTCGGATTTATTTTTTCTATCATTGTATAAAGAACCTTGAATTCTAATTCAAAAACCTAATTTTGAACAACAGCACCGCCGCTTTCAAAAACCTAATTTTTAAGAGCTGATTTTGATTTTGATTAAACCTTGCAAATGCACACGTTGCTTTTATTTAACACCCTATAATAAAAGTAATTCTGCAAGATTCTAATTTTGCTTCCAAAAAGAAAAGGTTTTGAACCTCTGGATTTGACAACGGGTAAATGCGTCTAAGAAAAAATAGTCGCATTTTCCCAATTTTATGACATCGCTTTCGATGTAATAATTTTTTAATATTTTTATAATTTACTGAAAGATTTGTGTATATCACTTAAGTTGAAGTAAAACAAATTCATTTCAGCCTTCAATCATCACAGGATTAAATCTTATTTAACGAAGACGCGTTTGCCCCAATACGGGAAAATGCGTCTAAAATTACTGATAAAAAAAAAGTCCAAATTACTCAATAATACTGTCACTAATGATGGAAACAGTTTACTAAGGTAGTACATAGGTAATTTCTTTAAACATTTACATTAAGGGTTTTCCTCATAAATGTTTAATTGGTGTGATATGATTGTTTAAAGACGCGTAAGGATTTTTTACAACGCAATTGCCCCGGTTGACCTTACAGCTTTCGTGCACTTTTGATTCCACCAAGGAAGTGAAGGTCGCTTATTATTTTTAATGATAGTAGAAGAACGATTTGAAGAATGTGCAGAATTTACTAAAGAATCGGCAGCTGCTTTACGCAAAATGCTACAGAATTTAAGATATGTGTCGGAAAGACATAAAGTATCGATTTTGAAATCACATAACAATTCATCAACTGTACTGGTATATCTCGACCAATCCACCAATTTATAATTTGGATAAACAGGCATAGGTTCAGCATTAGAAGAATAATGACTGTTGTTAACGTGATTAATATTCCTAATCACTACTTTTATGGTTACAGGTATATGATAGCTGCTACCAAGAGGACAATCATGTACATTCCATTCACAATTGAGAGCTAAAGATGAAGAAACTAATGTCAGATCCAACGCATTGGGACGCCAAGTCAAGGAGCCAACAGTGGTTGCTTGACCGTTATTCAGCAAAACCAAATTATTATCATCAATAACATCTAAAATGCTTCGTCCTCGTACAGAGTCCGAACCACAGCCCCAAGAAGTGTGATGAGCATTAAAATCACCAGCAAATATGAAAGGTTCAGGAATAGATTTTATTAATAGATCCAATTTTTCCTTAGAGAATTCTGGATTACAATTCAAAGGACTATAAAAGCTGACTATACATAACTCTTTGTTATTTACTTTTATTTTGATACAAATATTTTGTAATGAGCCATCACAGAAGGTTTTAATTTTAGTATAATTAATACTTTTGTGAATTATTATTGCAACGCCATTATGTTTGTTGCCAGTATCATTTCTTTCGATATTATAGTGTTTGATTTTGAAATTTTGTTCCGGTTTTAGCCATGTTTCACTAATGATTGCCAGATGTATATTGTGTCTATAAAGATAGTCAATAAATACATGTTTATTACTATTTAAACTTTGTGCATTCCATTGTATAATGTTTATTTCCGAAATATCCATTAACAAGCCGAAGAAAATTTATCACTTAAAGTTGATTTGAGGGCTTCTTTAATTGACATTGAATTTATGGGTGTTTGTTTATTACTTATAATTTTTGTGAGTGTTTCTACTAATGTATTTATAAATTTGTCTGATTTCATGAGATTACTTATTTGTGTATCAATGTTGCGTGCTGTTAACGCTGGGAAAGAATTTACGTTAAAAAGGTCAGAGTATGTGGCGTTTCGAGATTTTATTTTATTTTCCTCAACCTTTTGCTTTTTAATCGGACAAGCTGAAGAAATTGCAATGTGGTTGCCCTTGCAATTTGCACACTTAGCGTCCTTAGGGGCAATGTTGCACGTTTTAAAATTATGTTGCTCTGAACAAATAGAACAAACTTCTTCATTTTTGCAGAATTTTGCGATATGCCCATATCGCATGCATTTCAGGCATTGCTTTACGGGAGGAATATATATATTAATTTCATGGCGCCAGGAGTCTAAGTAAACGTATTGGGGTAAAATTGTTGACGCAAATGTAATGGCTACTGCCTGCGTAGGGACAAACGAAAACCTACCTCCATCATCTCGTACCCTGCGCATGAAGCGCCTCACCTGAATCACATTTTTTGAACTACCAATTAAAGAGAATATTTCTTTATTAGACATTTCAGTAGGCACTGAAGTGAGTACTCCAGTGACCTCCGTGTCACCGGCGGGTATTGAAGCTCTGAGCGACAATTGATCCAATAACTTTTTATTTTTTAAAAACATATTGGCGTTGTTTGGTAAGTCAAATGTGACACCAACTTTAAATTTATTAATAGTGCGCAAATGCATTACCCCAGACACACCATGTTCTCTTATTCCCTTGGAAAGGGCCATGCGATCCTTGTCGCTGAAAGTTCTTTTGTCCTCTAAATGGGTTAAAAAGACTATCAATTCCTTTTGTTTGTAGTCCTCCGGATACTTACGCGTGTACCCTTTTACCTTGTATATGCTATATTTGTCTTTAGGGTCCTCCGCTTTAACATTAGAGCACGCTGAGACCACTGAAAGATCTGAATCTGAATCCGAAGACTCCGGCCGGTTGTTATCTGGAGGGACATCCAACTTGTCCTTCCTCCGCCTCTTCTTCCCCATATTTATATACTTTATACTCTACCTTTACTATTTACACTATTGTACAAATATTTACAAGTGAATATATATATATATATGTAAAAATTGTGTAATTTTAATTTCGTTAAAATTAAAAAGCGCGCCTTTCCACAACGACAGTTTTCCCGCCTTTCTTTGTCAAACAAACAAAAGTCAAGCCATAGTTGTAATATCGACTGTGTTCCGATATATAACTCAGTTAACTAGCCAGCACTGATGACGCCATGAATCGACGTCATCCAAATTGAAAGTGTTTATTGTGTTCGTATGTAAGTTACAATAATATTATATCCGACACTCTTTTTTCACTTGTGTTTTTTATTCATCCGTGAAATATGGTGTTACAGCCAAATGAATTTGTAGCCACATTGTATGTATGTACACATACAATGTGGCTACATAATATAATGTGGTGGTTGGGCAACCTGGCACCCCTTGGTAAGACTGGTTGTCAGACTTTCTGGCTTCTGACTACCCGTAACGACTGCC
>NWSH02000519.1:9897705-9912490 GCA_002382865.2 Heliothis virescens | reverse complement strand
TCACCCATCCACGGACCGACCGCGCCAAGCGTTGCTTAACCTTATGATCGATCGATCCGCGCGGCTTTGACTTAGCCACGAGCTCTTCGATATCTTCGATATCTCTTCTATGATCCGACGACGAATACTGGCCTTTATACTGAGTTATATTTCGGAACACACGCTGTATAATCATAGACATTTCTTTGGAAACCATGGCTTTTCAGTTCAGTGGTGTCAACTAAACAGTTTAAACATAAAATTAATCAACACTGATATTATAAAGCTGTAGGGTTTGTTTGTTTGTTTGAACGGGCTAATCTCAGGACCTACTGGCCCGATTTGAAAAATTATTACAGTGTTAGATAGCCCATTTATCGAGGAAGGCAATAGGCTACTTTTTATCCGGGTGCGCGGAGCAGTTCCCGTGAGACGCGTGTGAAACTGCTGGCGGAAGCTAGTCTTCTATATAACTTGTTCTCCCAGCGGTTTCACCCACGTTACTTGTTATCTACTTTCAAAGCCCACAATCAGGGGGGCACAGATCATGAGTCAGTTGTCACTAGTCCCTATTTAAAGCGTTCGCACTTGACCTTAGAGTATACATTAGTAGATGTATACTCTAAGCACTTGACTAAATGCTCTAACAATTTAACGGAAAATAAATCAATCTTTTATTAATTACCCTAAGCAAAGGACATATTTCAATAAAAAACTAAAATTTTTAACACCACTTTATTAATTAAGTGACGCTATTTTCTTAATTAATTTGTCAGAAAACAAACAACAAAAATAATAAAAAGTTGAGTATTGAAGTCTTGTGTTCCATTGTCTTTTCCTTATCCTAAGATGTCGCTGATAGTGTAGTCTTTGAGAACATCGTTGATAATGTCGAACAGTTCTTCGCTGAGCATCTTGCTAACGTTCTCCATCTCAGACTGGATCAGCTCCTGGGACACGTTCTGTACCAGGCTATTGATGAAACTGTTGATGATGCTGGAGCCAGTCATGCCGGAGATTTGAATCTGGAGACAAATTAAAACAAACTCATTATCATTTGGTCCTGCAATTGGTAATATACTTAAAATGGATAATCAGGACATTGAGTAATTATGAACAATGATGGTGTTGTGTTGGAAATTATTAAAAATCTTACTAAATATTAATGTAACTCACATGGGTGTCATGGATGTCGATTTTGATGTCTAATTCACGCAAGGTCAGATGTCCACCGAAGAGGTTGGTGCCCACTCTCAAATCCATACCGAATTCGATGCGATGGGCAAAGACTCTGAAAGATAATGTAAAGTCATCATGTTAATTAACCTATTTAATAAAGGGAGGTATATGTACTGCAATTACAAATGCCAGGATTGATCCAGGTAACTAGCTCAGCAATATCTGACTGCCTATACCTTAACTCAGAGGTAGGTAAGTAATTATGACATTCACATGAAAACCTGTGCTATGTGTTTGTTTACGTAATGCAGGTACACAGACAGACAGTATCAAAATAACTAAGTAAAGATACATACCTGAAGTTACCGCCAGCTCTGTGAGATAGAAGCCCCAGTCGTGCGCGGGCATCGTAGCTACCTATAAATAATAACCAAATCTTTTAATACCCTATTGCGGATTAAACTGTTAATAAGCTTAACTGTGTACGTAATCTCTATTTAAGATAACGTAAATCGTTTTCTAATTGCTATTACCTATTTCCTTTATGTATCGAAACTGAAATGAGATTATGAAATATTTCCAAACATTGATGTATGATAAATATCCTACACTAACAACTAACAAGACAGAATCAAGCAACCAGCGGAAAAAGGATCTTTTAACGGACTTTAATGCACTTTCCTTCTGGTGCTCTTTGTACCAGGGCCGCGGTAACTCTTTCTTATAATGATTTGATTATGACAATTAGTAGGTTAAAAAATAAATAATAGAAAGTAAGACTTATTAACATAGGTACTCAATGCCCAACTTACCAGTGACCGTGATCCAGGGAATAGTGATGTGCACGCCGAAGGAGAGGCGGATGGCGTTGAAAGTGACGCTGTCCAACACATACCAGCGCAGACCTTCTGTCCTGAAGTCGTTGATAGTTACCTCGGCGACAGTGCTGCATTTAAAGAAAATCGGTTAAAGTACATTTGTATTATAGACTATAGCTTCCATATTGAAGTAGACGCTGACGGTGAACACAGGCATGGTTTTAACATTTTTTTTTATGGAAACCAGACATATCCTATGAAAAACGGGCCCTTTTATGATTCATTAATTAACATTTACATTCGTTGGAAGGTGTGATTTACTTATAAAGTTAACGACTCATAACACTTACGCGGGAGCCTTATATTCGAACGGTCCAATGACGGGTATCACGAGGGGATCGAGAGGCGGGAGGTTTTCGTTTCCATTGATGACGACATTCCTGAAGTCTTCCACCATATCTTTGATGACGTCTGTGACGAGATTGCGGCTTTGTCTCTCTTGAGTTGCCTGTTCTGACATAAGGTGCTGACCATCTTCAGTCTCAGCGTAATCAGGCGCTAAGAGGTTCAATTGCAAGTGCGTGTCCTCAAGCCGAGTCTCCACGCTGTCTACTGCAAAAAAGTAGATACCCTTACATTCTCTTCTTCTGGTGCCACTTATCATTCAGAATATCATTGCAATATTAAATTTGATATCTTTAGTAAATAACTATTAAAAAACGAAGACCATACCATTATGATTACATTACAGACACTGACCTGTGGGAAGAGCTTCATTGTCCACATTGGCGGCTTGCGCAAAAGCGCACACAATCAAAGACACCAGACACAATATTTTCATTTTCTGAAATAAAAATACAAATTACGTATAATTTTTCACTATAAATATAAAGAAAAATAAAAATCAAAATAAATCCAAAGTAATTACCGTTGTATCTTTGAACGATTTGGGCGAAACGCGTTATTCGCACTTCTTTATAAGTTCCCTTCCAATTTCGATAATCGCCCCCACAATCCATCATAATTACCATGTAATCTCAGCTTTTGTAGATAACGCTGGTACCTATAACTTATAAAACGTTATCAACCTGTGAAATGGCAGCTGCTTTATATCATTGTTAAGCACATACCTACGTTTATCTGCGAAATAACGTGGCTGACCAGTTATTGACTCCAGATGACAATAGGCTACCTATAAGTGGACACTTAGTACCTACCTAATTAATTATTATCTTAGGGATTCATTGTTATCATTAAATGCAAAAGTTCTAACTATATGACAATGCCCGGGCCGCCCTGGAACAGAAACTGAAAAAATCCTTTGTTGCTTTTTGTGAATTTTTCTTTGATAACGCGGATTTTTTTCACTCCTAATAAAAAGACGTGGAGAAAACCACGTTGGATAGGCGTACACGCTTACTGACGCTATATTGTCATCAATCTTTATGCGATCTGATTTTGTTTTAACAATATAATTAATTTCCAGTTTTTTTTTCTTTCATTGTTACTTTTAAACCATTGTGTGGTAATTGGGTAAGTGTAAGTGCTTTACTTGCTGTTGTATTTAGAATATATCATTACGTATATAATTTATTAAGCTACTTAGGTAATAAGTTTCAAAATAGTAGACTATCAAATGTTATATGTATTTAACGCAATCAAAGCTGCTACGTCCTGTCGTTTCCAACGATTACCTATATCGATTGCCACGACCGAGGCGACAACAAGATAATACTGATAATACTTTATAATAATAATCTACATAATAAGCTTACCATTAATTAATAAACATGATTGCTGATACAATCCGATACAAGTAATTTGGATCTTCATCATAAGTATTTGATTATAGAAAAAAATGGAGAATGCAAATAAAATGTTTTTGTCTTTGTCTTTGAAAAAAAAGCAAACAAAACAAAATCATTATTATCATCACTAATAATGTAAAGCTAAAAAGTTTGTTTGTTTTCTTGACCGCACTTATCCCAGGAACTACTACCGACTTGAAAAAATATTTAAGTGTTAGATATCCCAATAGTCGAAGAACTGGCAGACACGGGTGAAACCGCTGGCGGAATCTAATAGTTCATACAATGGTATCAATTCTCTATATTCTTGTGATATTACTTAGCATTTTAGTTAGTTGTGTGCAGTTGTGCTACGGAGAGCTATATCTATGATAATAAATCTGTAGAGAGGTAAATTCTGTACCTGAAATATATTTCCAAAATAACTATCAGGGGGTGATTAGGGTTTGAGGGGCCTGCCGTAAGGCGGGCAGTCGCCGGTGGGGGCCTGGACGCTATGGACTCCCAGGCCCTCCTCACTCAGGCGAGGTCGGAGTGCCGCTGGGTATTTTTAGTGGGTATACCGGGAGTCCCACATACCCCTCTCCCGTCCCCCGACGGGAAGGGGATGCGTAATTGTCATTTTTTCCCAGCGACAAAAAAAAATGCAATCAGTAAAATGTTTGTCTGTCTGTATAACCGTTATAGAAACAAAAACTACTCGACGGATTTTAACGAAACTTATTATATAAACTCCTGAACAGGTACTACTTTTCATGACGCTACAATCATGAGCAGTTAAGGGAAATGTTGGGGAAATGGCAGAAGTTACTCCCCGGGCTATTGGAATTTGACATCAGGAGTTTCAGATCTTTGATTATGTCGACCCGCTGTCGCTGGCATAAGCGACATCATCCGCGTGCGAAGTCGCTGGCAGAAGCTAGTTTTCAATAAAGTAAAACGTGTTACAAAACGACTGAAGCCTGAACATTAGGCTTTTCCAACTAACGTGAACAGTTAGGTATTGTTGATATGATTGAAATGAGTTACCTACTAGCAGGTAATGTGTTAGGTTTAAAGGCTTGGACGGCTGAAAAACAACAATTTTCTCGCATCATATTGAAGTATTTTTCAATCCTCTTGCTTATAGCAGCAAGGAAGGAGATGTTATATATTTAATGCCATGAAAAACAATATATAGGTGGAAAATCAATTGTTTATAACTAATGTGCACATGCGCTTAAATGTGAATTATTTTGGAAGATCAGTGTTATAAGTATATTTGAACCGGTGTATATTTTATACAGTTGATAAAGTTTTGATGCAAAAATGCGCATACTCATATTAGTGACGCTTTACACCTTGCTACCATTTATATCGGCAAGAAATAAGACAGGTAAGTAAAAGTGCTACATGAAATACTTAGTGTAAAAATAGGTATAACAATTACTTGCTATTTGCTAAGGTCGTGTTTACAATATGTAGATTATTATACATTCATCCTTATGTCAAGCTAAATTTAGTACCTAACTAATGCGTTCACACGTAGGTACTACTTACAGCAATATATTATATGTTACAGTGAGTAGAAAATTTGGCGACATAGTGATCAATGCCATAGTCGGGAGTCTACCGATGAAGTACTTCCCGATGTCGGAGCAAGACGAGGAAGCAAGTCTCAAAGCATCAGATATCCTGGGCCTGATAACACTCGCGCCTAACATCGACCCATTCAGTCTTAAGGAGCCACACCCGGTCGGCATTGATCTCCCTTTCCTCTGGTTAAAGTATGTTTCAGACGAAAAATAACTGTATTTACTTGTGTGACTGTGAATGACGAATGTGACTGGACTTTGGAAGATTAATTTACATGATTTTAGTAAATAAAATTAGGCCGTACAGGTTTGTGACTAATCGTGGTTCTATCCTTATTTTTAGAGGTATTGCATACTTGAAGAACTTAAAGGTTGTTGGAATCAAAGGATTAACAGTAGAAAATATTGAGATGCGACTCATTAATCTTCGATCAGACCTCGTTATCACAATTCCACGGATATATTTTGAAAGTAAGTTTGTGTAATCAAACAATTTCTACGTCTTTTTCTACGTATTCGCTTTCACAGCATAACGGCAAAATTTATAGAGATATTTGACATGCAGAAGAATGACCAGTATTTGTCTTACCGTATAGGCCGCACGGCTACGGCTATAAGTGCTAATTTCTTTTCTCACACAAAAGACTTTGCCCTCATAGTTATTTCAAATTAGAATACCAGATAAGTCGGAGTCACATTAATGAGCAGTACCTATGTACAGACGACAGCAGGTCAACGTATACGAATCTGTCAAATTTTACCAATCGAACGTCAACCTACCTCTACTGTGATAAGGTTGAAAATCTATTGCAGAAATTTGACAGATTGTGGTAACTTGATGTGCTGTTGTCTGTACTATGTACCTGTACCTGGGTACATATTATCCAAACCTAAATATAACATATTTTTATCAATATTAATTCTTCCAAAAGATAAAATTACTTATCAATCGTAATATTATAGGTACTAAAGTGAATTCTAAAGAAAGATGTGAAGATACCAAATAATATTTTGAAAAACGACCTGTCTGCTTTGCAGGTGACTTTAACCTGCAGGCTACTGTAAGCTTCCTTCCGGTCACATTTCGATGCACTTTGAGGTCAGTGTGCATTTATAAATAATTTAGTTCAGTTTAAGAGCGTACAAAAATGAATCAAAGAGGAATTAAAGCTCGGGAATACTGCAGTAAGACGACTTAAATAAAGACTCAGAAATAAGCCGATAATCTTTAGGACGCACTGCACCACGCTGCACAGTGAACAGCAGTGTGGTCTGTCCTTTATAGACATTCACTCCCAACTCCCATCGATAAGATGAGGTCAATGTTTGTATCTATATATAATACTCTAAAATGGTTTAAGGCCTTTTTATTGTGCCACTGCAAGGTACAAGTCTCATCTCATAACGAGAAAGCTGTTAAGTATTGTTAAGCTCTTATATCATTTCTAAGTCCCTAGTTGTCCACAATTAATGAGTAAATATAACATTGTTATGATGCATTTGTAAACAGTGGGAACCTCTACAACATGACTATAACGGTAGCGGCTGGCGCTAAGAAGGATTATATACCACCGACGGGGGAAGTACTGCAAATAGACAGCGCTCAACTCAATGTTAATATAAAAGACGCTAAGGTATATTTTATTTTTAAAACGTTTTATTTTTTAGAGCTTTGAAACAAAACGATTAACCTTTGAGGTTTTCTATGTACCTATATCTGTTTTTCAATTGGTCTTTCAGCCACGGCAGATTATTTCAGGATCGTTTTACTTGTTTCAGTTCTAAAGGACAGTTTATAGTGTATATCGATGCCTTAGAGTGAAAACCTCGTAAGTGTAAGAGACATGACTTTTCAGGAGGAACATGTAGGATGTTCTTTGCGAAGTTATCTTCCTAGAAACGAGATAAAAAAAATGGGGAAAAAATTGCATTTCCGAGGTTTTCACTCTAAGACGACGATATGTATTACATTAACTACACGCTATTTATTGAATACACGGACTGGTTGCAAGACTATGAATTGTGTGTTATCTACAGGTTCTTAGAATCTTAAATTTCTCCTAAGTGTAGCAAAACTATAATCCCCATCTCTGAACTTTACAATGAGAAAATGCTGAAAATAACGTAAAAGAAGTAAATAGGAATTTCATTACCTAATTCTGTTTCAGTTCATTTTCACAAGGATGACCATCGGTGGGCCGAAAGAAGCTGTCACCGGTCCCATTACGCAATTATTCAAAGAAACTCTTAGAACGAGAGAGAGTGTTTATGATAGTATGCTCAAAACAGCACTGAAATTAGTAAATAAAGAACTTGCGAAAATTTCCATCGACGCATTCACAGGGTAAACATATATGCAGTTGTAAAAGCTTAGTATTTATTAACTACATTGTAATGAACGCATATCAGATTATTTAATAAATTTTATTTTTATACATTAATATTATTCCGTGATTTATTTGTGAAAATATCTGCTTAAATCCTGTAAAACGATTAAAGGAAAAAGACACTCAGGAATTAAAAATGTAGAATTATATACATACCTCTACGTACCTACTCTTGTTTATTAAAGTAATGATCGTATCTAAGCAAATATAGTCAGTTCCAACCTATGTATACAATCATTTCATTTTAATTAAGTACACGAGTTAAATTACCTACTTAATTAGTTGTACATTCATTTCACGCTAAGTTTGCTAACTTAACAACTGCTGGACCGATGTAAATAAATCAAGAATTTAAAAACTACAAAATACATTTCTATAAGATATCAGCCATCACGTCTTACTTTATTAAGCTGTAAACACATATAAGTAACCTAGTAAAAATAAATGCATTTTACTTTAATCGTTTGTCTTTTATTCTACCTGTGATCAATCAGTATCAGTCACTGACAAACATACGAGTATGTTTATTGTCATCAATGTGACATGTTTTATTGTCATTTCACTGAATTAGCCATGCGATTCTCTTACTGACACATCATAGATGAGAACAACGACGACCTCACAAGTGACAAGCTTTTCGGTTTGAAGGATAAAATCGAAGGCGAAGTCGTCGAAGGCGAGGATGATTTTTCATACATTTGGAACCATATTTTAGTTCTATGTCGCGCCGTCAACATCGTTGAAGCGCTGCGATCGCGCACTTATAGATGTTGCCATGTTGCAACGATGATTTCTTGGTTGTAAAGATGATTTGCGTCAGAGAATCACCCCCCCAGTTTAGAGTTTTCTTCAAATCACTAGATTTGCTCAGGGAAATGATAAAATCGTGTTGCTATTTTGACATCCTCCGTGATTTGATCAAATCCCTTAGCGATTTGACCAAATCCCTATTTTTATCATATCCCTGCGACATATATTCTTCGTGGTATTTATTGTTTAAAAATAAAACCGAACTTAATTAAAAAAAAAAACACTTCTGAGTATTAACTACCCCGTATTTGGCCTTATTCGTATTGATAAGAACGTTCCACTAATGTATGGAAGTCCTATGTTCTTAAAGATAGAGATTTTAAATGTGTACTGTATATAATAGATGGTACTATTCATGTATCTTCATAAATTAACTTTCCCGAGGGAACTTAGAAAGGGGTTTCGGGGTAAGTACCCTCGGGAAATAAAATGGCTGAAACCGCTGGCAAAAGTTAGTTTTTGCAATACACATATAACATCCCTACGTTCATCGAATACCTAAGTATTTTTCATGGGTGTATTGCAAAAATTTTATATAACTTTCATATTTTTTATATAATTCAGGCAGGTTGTTTTCTAAATTTTAATAACCAATTTGTTACTGTATGTTTATTTATGATTATACATACTTTATTTGAGATTATACATATTTTAGTTGAGACTAGCTTCTGCCAGTGACTTCGTTCGCGGATAATGTCGCTTATGCCAGCGACAACAGGTCGTCATAATCAAAGATCTGAAATGTCTAATTCTAATACCTCAGGGATGCGCGAGACGATTCGAGACGGTTCAGATCTTTAATTTTTGTAAGTCAACTCGCACTTGACCGGTTTTGTAATTAGGGATGACTGAGAGTGCTATAAACGTAAAAGTAGGCAAATATAATCAGAAAGCTTCGAACTGCTAAGCTATCGGGAGTCACACGTATTATTGTGATGTGAGTCAACCATAAAAGATAGATATATTTTTTATATAATTTTAAGGAGTACATTTCCGTTATACATGATCATGGACGTATATAAGGGGGGTGTTTTGGGTGTCCGGACACCCCCCATTCATATCTGTCTTACTTGTCCAACAGAAACAAATTACATGCACCGCGCCGATTTTAGAAAACAAATGTATATAAAAACGTAGTATTTTAAATCTATTACTCTAAACTTTCAACTTTGTTGCTTTTGAATAAATATTGCAATACATACATTACATATAACTTTCTTTAAAGGCACCTACTTAGAGCAGAGGCGGCGATAGGCGTCGGCGACCGCCGACGGCCTCGCGCTTGAGGGGGCCTCGCAGAAAAACTAGTTACCTATTTTCGTTTCGCCAACCACGTTTAATCCTCGAACATATAAAAAATTTCGCGCTCGCTTCGCTCGCGCATTTATATGACAGTCTGTATTTTTTTTGGCTTTATGCCCCCACAAATGAACTAAAACAAATGGCGGCAATTTCAGCTTTACAAAATTCATAGGATACATTTTTGTGACTTAATCTAAAACAACAAAACTAAATCGCACTCGCTCCACTCGCGCCCTTTTTTTTCGATGTTTACATGTCGAGCTGGAAAAATTTCGCGCTCGCTTCGCTCGCGCATTCATATTTTTTGCTTTCCACTTCTTTGCTTCATAAATTATACATTAGGTACCAAAATTGTGTGACCACCCAATCACCCTCCCCTCTCCGGCCACGGCAACAAGGGCCTCGCGAACTCGATTTCGCCGACGTACACATTCGGTCTAGCGCCGCCACTGACTTAGAGTAACCTAAGTTATACAAATGTTATAGATTACACTTGCGCGTTATAGTTGCAGGCAATGTTTAAAGCTCTGTTTTTTATTTTGGGGACCCCCCCCTTGTCAAAGCTATAGCTACGTCCGTGTACATGATTACTGTGTAGCTTTAATCATTAAGGGTGTACATGCGACGGAAGCTTAAAAAATGGAGTAACTTCTCCCGTTTTCATAACATTTTCCTTCACTGCTCTGCTCCTATTGATTGTGGCGTGATGAAAAGTATACTATAACTTTCTCAGGAGTATGAATAATAATTGTACCAAGTTTCGTTAAAATCCGTCAAGCAGTTTTTGTTATAACGGTTATACAGACAGACAGACAAAAAAAATACTGATTGCATTTTTGGCATCAGTATCGATCCCTAATCACCCCCTGATAGTTATTTTAGAAATATATTTCAATATTTCATGTACAGAATTGACCTCTCTACAGATTTATTATAAGAATAGAAGATATAGATAGACAGTGGCGTAGCTAGGTAACCGGAGGCCCCGGGGCAAATAGACAAAACCGGCCAAGTGCGAGTCGGACTCGCGTACGAAGGGTTCCGTTCCATTATTTATGAAAAATAAACGTACCTACTACCTACAATTAGCCAAAACACAAACATTTCTCGGCAACAAAAAGTAACTTGAATAACAAAGTTATAATTTGCGGTTACTGAAAAAGTGCTATATCTCAAAAACTACTGACTGTATTTCGTTCAACCCAATTTTGGTTGATAGTTTTTATTAAGATCTATAACATATATATTTTTTTAGATGTTTCACTTTGGTAGTTTAGAAATTACAGGGGGAGGACACACATTTTTGCACTTTGAAAGTGTCTTACTCTGAAATGATTGACTTTGAGAAAAAATGGTTCTAGAAACCTCAATCTCATTTTTAAAGACCTATCCATAGACACCCCACAAATATAGGTTTCAGTTCCATGTATGGGGAGCCCCCCTCTAATATATTTTTTTTTTGCTTAAGAATCGTAAAGCGGTTAATATAATACATCTACTTACCGAGTTTGAATTGTGTAGTCTTAACAGTTTCGGAATAAAGTGGCTGTGACATACGGACGGACGGACAGACTGACAGACAAACATGACGAATCTAAAAGGGCGTAGCCGAATGGCAAAAAACGGAACCCTAAAAAGGACCCCCTTCGTAGCTACGCCACTGTAGATAGAAGAAATAAATAATACATTAAAATAAACGTACTCTGCATACTTGGTCTCCTTCCCAGTATCCATGCCCACTAGCTTCTGTCAGTGGTTTCACCTACGTCCCGTAGGAAATAATCCGCCACCCGGACAAAAAGTACTCATACTCTATAGACTTCATCGATAAAAGACCAATTCAACATTGTAATTCTTAGGTATAGCTAAGGAACGTACTATGCTTGTACAAATGTACATTCTCGTAGTAACGTCGATAAAGCTAGATGGATTCATCGTTCTTATTGACTGATTTTGGACGTGACAAGCAAGATCTACAAATCGGCTTAACCCGCAGCCCAAGCAGCTAAAACCTACATTAATTCGGTCTACAATTAAAACTTTACAATCTGTTGAAGGGATGTAACTTTTCACCTCTGAGTATTTACACTATCTTTGTGATAAACTACGATGTATTTCGTTGTTCGAAAACTCCAAAAAAGAGAACCTTGTTATAAAAACAAGAAGGAAAAACAAAACCGACCAAATACGAGTTGCAATCGTACACCAAGGGTTCGGCATACTTATTCATCAATCGACCCAAAATACCACATTTATTTTATGAGAAGTTAAATGCCGTATTTCACGTCATAAATTGTGGCGTATAATATTTTGACAAACAATAGGTGCTTAAACTCTAAACTACTTACACATACCTTTCCTCAATTCGGTGTATCAATAAAGTTGTACAAGCTGCCATTAGCTATGGGCTTTTGAGTAGTTTGTAAGTGCTGTTCTACTGTAAAATCAATTTCTTGTAACCAATTCCGACAAGTGAATAATTATCTGCAACCCAACATTTATGAATATATAACAAAAAGCAATTGCGGTTGTCTGGCAATCGTATAGATATTTTGGTTCGAAAATGAAGGGAATTATCGTTTTGGCATTCTGCGCCGTTTATTCAGTTGAAGCATGTGAGTAATAATTTTATTTTGTAGTGGTTCTATTGTTTATTATTACATTACACACAGTTAAAATAAAAGTTTATCTGATTGTAATTTCCTGATATGTTGTTGAAAAAAGCATTTTTTTCTGCTTTTAAATATTCAAGCATTTTGTGAGATCGGTCTGCAAAATATTTACTAGGAATATTACCACTTCGAATCTACCAGTTTTCAGATGAAAATATAAAATATGAAAATATTTTCTATGTGGTTTCTGATTCGACATACCTACCACAAACAGTCGATTCCTTTTTCCAATTTTATTACTCGCATTCAGATTAGGCAGGACGCATCCTGACACATTTTACGAAAAAACATTCCATGGTTAGAATTATGACTACGGCGTAGCGCTACGCTCGTAGTCGTTGCTAAGTTGACGACACGTATACCGAATACATCCGGACCACCCGCGTTTTAGACATTGAGAGCCAGTTGCAAGGGTTCCAGATAAAGTTCTATACAACTATCTGACAGACAAATCCGTAAAAATGTTTTTAATTTTGACTATTTTTCTATGGTATTTATCAATCAGATAGCTATCTAGAACCTGTGAGCCCTTAGTAAAATATATTTTTACCAGCATTTTTTTGGTCATTCTTATATCGCTAGCACATATCATCTTTAGACCGTGCTTAACACACGGGTTGCTCGGGTTTTCTACGCGACACGTATTTTGATCGACAAAAACTTATCGCTCGGCTTCCGTCATTCGAGACAGTGTATGATGTCCCGTGTGAACCGTCTTAACGTTAAAACATTTTTGTCTGTTAAGGGAACGAAATTCTTGGGCCTCTCAACATCGAAAGTCACACTGGACACGTCCCGGAGAAGTACTTGCCCCTGAGTGCTGAGGACAAGCATGCCATTCGTAAGGCAGCCTCCTTTGTCGGCTTCATCAAACACATGCCTCAAGTCAACCCCCTTCAATTACCGAGTATGGGACCGTACCATATATCGATGCCAGAAAATAACATCGAGTAAGTATCAATCGGTCATTTGTAGTCGTAATATGTGACCATGCCTTTATACAAAACACTAGCTTCCGCCAGCGGTTTCACCCGCTTTCCCGTGGGAACTACTGCGCGCACCCGGATAAAATTGAACCCGGATTGGCCTATAACCTTCCTCGATAAATGGGCTATCTAAAACAAATCGCACCAGTAGTTCCTGAGATTAGCGCGTTCAAACAAACAAACTCTTTCGCTTTATAATATTAGTATAGATTATGACTGCTGAAAAACACTGATTCGAGTGACACCATGTTATCTTTACATCTTAATATTGTCTATTTCAGGGGTAACTTGATATTATCAAATGTGGTTGTAAATGGCATCAAGAACCTTGCTTTGAATGATCTCGAGATGCGCATGGCCACTACCAGAGTAGATTTTAATGTCAGTCTGCCTGAAGTTGCTGCTAGTGGTAATTGTCTTAATATTTATATAAACTTAAATAACATTCCAATTGTGAAAGAACCATTAATTAGAAAATCTCATTTTCATATCAGCCTTCTGAATCTTAATAGTTTAACCCGGCGCCAATGACGCTGGGTCATATTGACCCGAGACAATTTTAAATCAACATATTTTAGTTTTGTATCGGTCGTGTGATTCGAACGTTTCTGTAGCTGAAGATACAGTCTTCCTCTATCGTTTTTATTGGTATTTGCAGTGCGACGCTGCATGTGCTAGGAGATACAGGTGCGTCAAGTGAAAACGGGTCATTATGACCCAGCGTCATCGCTGGCGTAGTAATTTTGTGACATGCTTTTATTTGTTTATTTAGTGTTTAATATTAATTAATTTTGTTTTTATAGGTTTTGAGTGAAACGTAATTGATAAATGACCGAGTTAGAATTTTTTAGTTATCAGAAAAGTCTGATTCCGACCATTCTGACTCCCAAGCTACTTTAGACGTGTATATCGACGACCATTTACGTGAACTCGGCAATGACAGTAAAGTTACCTAGAAACTAGTGATATGGTGTCAGATTCAGATAATTTTGACTTCGCAATTACCAGATCAATTACAGCAATAATATTACAAAGGAAAGGATGGAATAATGTGGCAAAAAGCACCTGCATGTACCAGATCTGAAAATATATTATCTGATAGGCCCCCGTGGGCCTGAATTATGACCTAGGAGACAGATTCGTGTCTATATTTATATTATACAGTTGATTTGATATCTCTATTAGTACATAATATTATTTATTCCTATCATTGCTAAGGATATTTTACAAAGAACTCAAAATAAAAACATGTTACGTTTTCATAGTCGAA